>JACEII010000045.1:3482592-3505394 GCA_014332785.1 Antheraea mylitta
GCGTTAATATTTCGATAAGTTAGTTAATCTTTTCTACACATAGGATTGTATATAAATAAATTATCAACCGCCCAAACAATTGAGACTCGGCCGTAAACATTTGTAGGTTCTTCTTGTAGTGTAGGTGAGCATTGAGGAAGGTTATTGGAAATTTACCTTCTAAGATTGCGAAAAAGCGTATAAAAGTTTATATGAAAAACCGTCATTTTTGCGTCAGTCTGTTATTCTTTTAAATATAAAATAAAGAGTTTACATTAATTATCCCACGGAAACCGCGGAGGATCGCTCGTTAAATATAATAGATATGGATAGGAATTTGTCAATGTTGTACAATTGTAATCTCAGTTTGATTATTATTATGGAATTACAATAAGAGAAATATATTCGATGTTTAATATCTGGCAATGATATGCGGATATTCGTTAATAGTCAGCGTAGGCGGCATGTGAGGAGCTTGGTACGATCATAAAATTCGACACTATGAAATAAAACGGTTATTGGTTTTCCATCATGTGTCTGGTGGTCGGAATCCAGCTGGCCTTGATTATCCTTGCATCCGAAGAATGTATTATAACTCACGTTATAATTGGAAATCTCAAAGGACTTGAAGTACATTCAAATTGAACAACTTCACTTAGGTATGTAATTATTGAATAATGAAATATTGAATTATGTAAATTAAATATAATTATTTCTGCCCCTAATCACATTATTTAATGGTTTTGTTAAGTATAGAACTTATAGTAACACCTACTATCGGCGTAATAGGATATCTTCTAAATAGGTATTTTGCCATAGCAAAGGAATAGCAAAAATGGCTAAATGTAGGCTCTGACATTACAAATTTAGATTATGTACTAAATGTATACAAGACTCTACAGAGTTTATTTCTAGGAAGATTTTAATATTATATACAAAGAAACACAACCGTTGTTGTTTTGTTAAGGTTTGGCTATAAATGGGACATATTATAAATTTGCCATCTTCCAGATCATATTAAGTAATTTCAGTATACGCTTTGCTTTTGAGAAATATATATTAAAGGGCTGTATAGTTAAAGTATTAACCTGCTTCGTGCAAAACTATCGGTAAGGTTTAACTTAATATAATGAAGCTGGTAAAAAGTGGCATTCCTATTTAATATTTTCGTGACTTATACCTAAAAGTTAATATATTTACCAATGTCTATGAGCGTGGAAATAAAACTAGTGAAAAAAGTATTACTTGAATGTTATAAATTGGTTTGAGTTTTATTCTATGAACGCAAGAAGTAATTGTGTCCGTAATAATTAACAAATCTTGTCGATATAGGTTGAATTTATTTAAGAATAATTTATTATAATTTAAAGTGAATTTTGCAATTACTTTAACTTGCTACACACATGAAGTGCCTTTTTGTGAGTATTTATACAATTAAGTACCTACCTAGTTTTTTTTCGTAAATTTTGCGTAATTGCTGTTACGATAATTTGATTACCGTTTGCAATTAAAATGTATTATTGTACTGAGTTTTGTAACATATAGGCGGTGCATAACAATACAAAATAGGTATAAGTTGTTCATACCAATAATAAAATCCATGATAGGTTGCTATTCATCTCGTCGCAAGCAAACGGATTTGCACCTTTTTAAACTCGCAAACAGGTACTACTGTATCGAAAGAGACATGTCCACTTTATCGGGAATTATCAACAAAAACATCTTTGTTTTATAAAATAACAGATGAAGTACTTATAAACACATTTGTGATTGTCTTTTTAAAGCGGCATTATATGAAGTACAACTAAGCGAATTCTTCTGATTCCGATATTCGATAATAATTGGAAAAAGCGATTTCGCTTCTAGTACACGGGTGGTTTGTACGCGCGCCGCGGTCAACTACGCCTTTCAACTACAACTGACCTTAACAATTAAGAATTTATTTTATTAATGCACTTTCTTGTGACGTATTAGGTTACGTTAAACGAACAAGAAAAACTGTTCGATACATATTTACGATGAGACAAAGAACTGCATCGTTATACATTACTTACAAGAAGCAACAATCACTTTGAATGCAAATAAACTACTCATTTTTAATTATGCATTATTTATTGATTTAATAATAAGAATTAAATTATTATAGGTTTTTCTCTATTGTAAAAAGAATAACGAACTTAATAATATGATTAGTTCTATTTAATAAAGATTACATTCCGTGATAAGGGTCGTGAGCGTATTGTGGTGTTTCATAAGCGGCGGGTTCAACATATTGGTGATCATTTTGTGGATAATAATGTACCTGAAAATGTAAAATATCTGTTACATTTGAATTTTAGATTCATAACTATAAATATTTAAATATCTATACTTCTATACTAATATTATAAAGAGGTAAAGTTTGTGAGTTTATGACGTTGTAGGGGGTAATCTCAGGAACTACTAGTCCGATTTAAAAAATTAGTTTACGTGTTATATAGCTCATTTATCGAAGAAGGTTATAGGCTATATATAATTACGCTAAGACTAATAGGAGCGGAGCACAGATGAAAAATGTTTTAAAATCGGGATTTTTTTCCTCTTGAGAGATTCCGCTAAGTGTTAACATTAGCCCAAAGAGAACTATTCTACGAGGACGAACTCGCGGGCAGAGGCTAGTAATATTATAAAGAGGTAAAGTTTGTGACTTTGTGAAGTTATGGGGGGTAATCTCAAGAACTACTGGGTTGATTTGAAAATTCTTTCACTGTTAATATCAGAAACTACTAGTCTGATTTGAAAATTCTTTCAGTGTTTTATAGCTCATTTATCGAGGAAGGTTATAGGCTATATATCATCTCACCAATAGGGGCGAAACACCTAAGAAGAATGTTTCAGAATCGGGTCTTTCCCTTTTGAGAGCTTCCGCTGCGTGTTAGTTCGTTAAGTGATGATATTAGTCATATTATTAACAATAATTATCAATTGTTATCAATATGTAATGATATAATAATTGAGCCACAGCAACGGGTGGCCAGGTTAGCTAGTCATGTATAATAAAGTGACACTCTAATTATTGCAAACATCAGTACATAATAGATAATTCTTAATTAAGAAGTTACAAAATATGAAACACAATAAATATATCTGAAAATATATTTGAAATTCTCTCAACTTTAACATCAGAAAAACTTCGTTCATAATTTGCATAACTTTTATTGTAATAAAATGATATATTTATTAACAATACAGAGGGAAATAAAATTGGATATACGAGTATAGCGATGTATACTCATAAGTATGTATTTTCTCAGGTGGTTCGCGACCATATCTTATGTAAACAAGCCTAAATATTACGCTAAAGTAGTAATTATATATGTATTAAGGAAACAAGTAATAATGCGTGTATAATAAAGTCTTCCCTTAATATATTTATCTTGACAGATTAATTTTATATTACAAGTTACCATACAAGTACTCAATATAAACCTCCATTGTGGTTGAAGCTGTTTCGTAAAGCGACTGAACTAGTTTTATATACAACACGAACGTTGGAGAATTTCTGAGAAGTTGAGGTGCTGAAGCGGAAAAGTCGTGCTTGCTTATATACGTTTATCTCAGATTTTTTGTTTCAAAATACTGTTTAGACTCGTGGTTTATTACGGCCGGTCGCAACCTTTGCTGTGTTATTTAATAAAATAAATAAATAATAATATCGTTAAACTATAAGTGACCTGCTGTTAGACTCTTTATATTTTTTTTCGTGAGAAGAAAAGAAATTTGATTGAAGGAGGCGTTGCTTTGCGGAAATCCATAATTAAATATTATAGTGGACGCTACTTTACTTTGTGGATTGCGATCGGAAGAGTCAACGTCGATCTGATGAAAATGCTCCGTGAAGGAGCGAAATATGTTTATTTAGACGCAGTGTTGGTCCGTCAATTTCAGGCGGAAGTTCTATGTAGCATCCACTATAATATTTGAAGAAAAGTAAAACAACAATTAAAATATAACCAAAATCATATATGTCACTGAAATAATTTAAATTGGGAAAGAAATGCATATTACAGTCGCGTAAAGATACTAAAACATTATTTCAAGCTAAAACTTAATATATCAGATACAATAATTGCCTTGATCGCACGTTGAATTTATTAAAATAATTGTAGTAGATTTTTCAAACACAGCAGAATGTTATGCAAGCAGACGGAACCACAAGTGAAGGTTTATATTTGAAATTTGAAAAATATACTTTAATATTAAATATATATTGTAAGTTTGTTCACGAAGTCTAGGTACACTCAATGTCAAATTCCATAAATAATACGTTAAACAGTTAAAGATTCAAAATGTGCGATGGCATTGAAATGTTTTATAAATTACACCACATTTTAACTAAGTAGATTAACGACTCAATTTATATTTTAGTTGGGTACTTATTTTATAATATTATATAGCCGAGTTATTCCCTAAACATACAAGTAAGATTAGTCAAATTTTAATTATTAAATATATAATATCTGGTGAACATTTTGTACAAATATTTCTGTAATTCTTTTAATAGATCTATATCTTTACTGTATCCATATTATTAACATTATAATTGGCAAAGTCGTTACGGCATTCTGTCATACACATGTCAATTATTAAATGTATACATTTTCTGTGGTTATGTTTAGTTTAAGCGTTTAATTAATTACGGTTATATTATAATCGAATTGTGAATCGAGAGTGCAATATTGTAACTGGTTTGATTTTTTAGAATGAATAGTTACATACCTGCTGATAATTATATGGTTTTTTCTTCTCAACCACATCTTTATGTTTCTTTATTGGCTGCATGTGATTTTCTAATAGCTCCTTTAACTTAAGTTTCGTTGCTAACACGTTCGCAGCTAAAGCCTTATCGAAGGCTTTGAGCTGTTTAATTTTTGCCTTAATCGCCCATAACCCATCTTTCACTAAGTCTAGCTTCCCCAAAGGTAGATCATCGTCTTCTTCGTAATTATTTTGGTTATAAGGAGGAGTATCATAAGCTGTTCTGAATAACATCTGTTCATCCTCATCAAGGTCGTTATAGTGAAGGAAATGTCTTGTTGAAACTGGAAATATACAAAGTCGCTAGTTAATAACAACGGTACCTATACATTAAAGTCACAATAATTATACACGACACTTTGATGTCGCTTGGCGTTAATAAATAAATCCTATATTTCAATAATACATACAAAATACAATTACTTGGCATTGTGACCATAATACTAATACAATGTAGTTGTATTTGTCGGTAAATATACAATTTTCTGTACAAAGTTTACCGACGAGTTATTTGTAGTACTCACATCTTATCAATTTTTTTTTATATCATAGGAGGCCAACGAACAGATGGGTCACCTGATGTTAAGTGATCACCACCGTCCATAGACACTTGCAACACCAGGGGAGTCGCAAGTGCGTTGCCAACCTGTATTTGGGAGGAGGGTGGGGGAGGGGCAGGAAGGGAAGGAGGAAGGGGAGGGTAAGTGGGTCTCCGGTTCTCTCACTGACCGAACGAAACGCAACAATGCAAGCACTGTTACTTGACGTCGGTTTTCTGTGAGAGGATGTTGCTTCGCCGGACGAGCCGACCCATTCGTGCTGAAAACAATAATAGCTTCAGCTTGGCTCTACCACTACTAAAAGAGTTTAAAGAATAAATACAGATATTATATCGTCACTGGTACCAAATAATCTAAACCTAAATCTATTTTCCTTAAACAGGTCACTATCGTTATAATCAGGGCTCATATATGTCCTTTTTTTGGAGGCACACTAATTTTCAAAAGTTGTAAATTCATAATTGTTTGTATCTGAAAAGTAAAAAATATATACCTTATTTTGGGTACTTGTGGCACTGAATGGTAAGATACTGTTCTGAAATTTTCAGAAAGAAAACCAAAGAAGATCACGACATATAGTTTTCGGTTGCTTTCCATACATTAAAAACAGCTATATCCAATTTACTCTTAAACTATAAGTCCAATCTAAAATGTGCATTTTCGTATTTCAATTGCTTTTCGTTAGAGAAATCGAATAGTGTTTAATTTATTGTAAAATTACGACTTTAATATTTTTAGTGCCCTACGTCGGATCTCAACTAGAGACAAACGTCCGTACGACGCTGTAACAGTTCAGGAATTATAGATTACATTTTGTATATGGATAACTTTAACCTATTAAAAAAAATGAAAAATCTTTGTCAAGGTTACCAAAATTGATTTCTTTTATCTTTTTTCATATGCTATCATTTGTTTCAGATTTTATTACATTTCTTCGATACTTTCAAAATTCCCTTTAAGGTTACTGCGCGCCCCCACAAAAAACCTTGGTTATAATGATATAAAGTATCAAATAATAGTAAAAATTCGTGGTGGAAGAATGGTTTCTATTGGCGGAATATTGATTCATTATTCGTAAAATTCAAATCAAATTCAAATTTCATGAAATTCACGTACATTAACTACTATCCAACGAACAACTACCAATGAAGTAAAACGGGTAATCTTGTTCTTATCGTGCCATCATATGTTGGAAAATGTAAAACAATAGATTACTCAATATTTGACATTCTCAATATGTTATGACCTTGCGTATGTAACACATTTTTATTTCAAGAAGAGTTCTTTAGCCCAGAACTGCTACACCTAGAGTTAATGCACTTACAGGTCAATATTTTCAATAATAACATCACCTTGTAATATTTGATATAATATATTATATTCTCACTACCGTGCATATCTCTAGACAAAGAAAAGTTTAGAAATATATTCCTGCTGTACGGTACGACTCATTGAGATTATTTTTCTTTTTAAAAACATGTAAATACGTCACAGTTCCATTTAACACGTATGTTGTTTACGTAAAAAGATTTCAGATACAACACTCAATAATATATTTAGCTAGTAGGTAGGTAGGTAGGTATGTAGGTAAGTTTAAACCGTGCGGTAAAGACATAATAAAATTCAATGTAATAATTACTCAATTGTCTACATGTTTACTGATAAAATCAAAGAACACTTACCCGAAGGAAGTAATAAAATTATGCAAATTGTAAAGAAAATCATTTTGAATAAAAAAACGCTAAGCTCACTTAGTTTCTTGTGCGGACGGACGAAATGTCAAAGAGGTAAAAATAATTCATAATACCCACTGAATAGATAATTTTATGTTTCTGAACGACGATGTTTTAAAGTATTGGCTTGATTATTTAATTAAAATAAATTTGTAATATTTTATACATATTTTTATGCAATCGTACGCTTTTTTATGCTATCGTTTATTTTAATGAAGATTATTCACGTTAAAATCAGTAAAATATAAGTAAAGCTCAACGTAGACTACGTGTAGTGTTGAACGTAAAAATCATAATATACGCAATGGCTTATTGAAATATAACCATTATTCTTTAGATATGTACTTTAAGGTAACAATTTTTAGGAAAATATTTTATAAGATTTTGAGTGCTTTTTGAAGAACTCTTAAGTTTCCTTGATCATGGGAGCTGCTACGCCTTAGAAGGAAGAAACATTTCGTTTTATGTTCTGTAAACAACGTAAATTGACTATTCATTGGTAATCGGATTTGATTGTAAAAACGAAAAAAAAAACTTTCAATATTATTGGAGATTACTGAGTACAAGCCAAGACACGGTAGGCTTGACGTATGAATTCCTTAATATGTAGATATACTGTTATGCTACTCCCATATCAGCGTAACGAAGTTTTATTTATTTTCGGGCTAAAAACGAATCTGAAAGGCAATTCTGATAAAGGCACAAAAAACGGTCATACACATTTGTAATTTTACAATCATAGCCAATACTTAGTGGCGATTCATGCAAGTATGGGAGTAGCATTAACATGTAAATACGGAATGTATAAACTGGTAATAATTATACATGTAATTTAATGATGACTAATATTAAGTGCTAACTGGTTTATAATTTTTATTGGATTTCAACTGCAAAATTGAAAATAAAATAAAAAACAATTAGTTGAATCACATACGTCTATATTTATTAAAGAAGTCACAAATAGGAACGTCTAATTATGTTGTACATTAATATGCGAGTAGCTATGAATTAAATAGCTATTAAATATATTATATCTTAGAGTTTTATACAGTTTTTTAATTAATCAAGAATAACAGGTTTTAACATTAATCCAACGTAAAATCACTTACTAGTTATTGTTGAGGCGTGTATGCTTGGTACACATATGCGTCTCAACAACTCAAATATATATGAATAGTTAGCTAGGTTAGCTAAGATAGGTCGCGAGTTTGCATGTAACTGGCAACAGCTAAGCCGAGGTGTGCCGTGCACCCTTGAGCTAGTTGCCCAAATAAAATCGGCTGAGTGCCTTAAGCGCTCGCCTTAGTAGTTCGGTGAAGCTGTTAAGACCTTGCTAGGTCAATAACGTAGTCAGTTCGAACAAAAAAACATTAATCCAATAAGAAGCGTACCGAAAATACTTGACAAAATAATTCCCCAAATTATTTTATCATTACCAAGCCTACACACGCATATTTTCCTGACAGTCATACCTGGCGGATAGATTTGATGACGTATGTCGTGATTGCGGTACGAACTTACCTTCGAACTTGATCATGCTCAAATGACAGTTGGATGGACAATTATGAACATTATCTGTGCGTTTAGAAATGGATGTATCTGGCAGATAGTACGCGAGTTAATTGTACAAATGTAAATACTAAGTTTTCGAATTTCTTATTTCATTGCTAGTTAATGCTAATACATTGTTCTAAACAAGTTTTTTTAAATCTTTGTAATGTTTGTATAATTCTTTTTCTATTTTATTTTTGGCAACCAGTCTTCTAGTAGACTATTACTGCCATTATCGAGTGAGTAACGATGTTACAAGTTTCTTGATATAATTTCAATGAACTAACAAGATGGTGTTCGTCTTGTTAGTACTTTCCTAAGAGTTTTGTGGCAAGTCAGAATCCATGCTCCGTGGTATTATTTCCGATCCACTTCACTTGTTCACAATAACCAACCTATATTACGTAAAGCACCACGAATATTACAAAATATAGAGCCAAAATACACAAGATTATGGATAAAATATAAAGACCACTAATGACATTCCAAGATCCCGCCAAAAAGTCGTTTGTATAGTGATGCCAGAGACTATGCAAAGTCACAGGTAAATTTGAGATGCGTTTTGTCAGGTAAATGTGTGCGTGTATTGCTAACTTTAAAAATAACATAAGTAAATATAACAAAGTCACAATTTTAACAAAAACATAACAAATAGTAAAGTATTACAAATATTTAACTATACGAGATAAGCTTTGAAAGTATTGATCTGATTTGTTATATTAATTCATTCATTGACAGAAAACTACGTCGAGGCTAATAGTTATAGGTTATGTTGTATTGTAATGTAAAATTATATAGTTATATTATAAGTAACAACCATCTATAACTTCGTTCGCGGTAAATAATCATCTAATCGCGACTCATGATAGAATAAATAGAAAAGATATTTTGCATAAAAAAAATCATGAAAGTCAATTGAACGGTGTCCGAGATTTTCCGTCTCAAATATACGAATATATGTCTATATATTGAGGAAGTCATGGAACATTGCTAGTGCTTTATAATTTGTAGCCATTGTGTGATGTATTGATAAAAAGTGTAAGAAAACTGTTAATTGAATTTATACGTAACTGTAAAAACCCCAGGTTCACTGAATTGTAGGATTTTCCAGAAACATTTAAGATATACCAGGAATGTTAAAATCCCGAACAGTACCATCATTGTTAATTTCGAACTTCTACTACCATTCACTTGTTAAATCTTAGTAGGATTTATCGTATTTCTATTATTGAAATTTGAATGAAAATGAAGATACGAGCCGACCTCTGTTCCGAAATGATATAGTTTATCATATTAATATAAATTCTTAAATTTACCAATATATCACGTAAATCCTAATAATTACTGATAAAATTTAAGATTAATCAACATACCGGCTTTTACAGTAACATACATACATCACATGGTGAGTATGTAGGTATTATTAAATTAGATACGAACACATAGTAACCGTAATAAAACCTTATTCAAATATTGGAGGTCGTTAGCTTTCTAATATTAAAACGATGGTCTTGCCATACTCTTGAACATTTGAATTGGATTAAAACATATTAATGCATCGTTGGCATATTACCGACTGCTTTACATATATGGTCAGTGCTTATCAACAATATTTCTTGTTCACGTAACAATGTATATAACCTTACATTCTAAAGAAGTGCTACATATTTTAATTACAAACTAATGTAAAGTAAAACAAAAAAATAACGGAAGACTATTTTCTTTATGTGAGATCTAACACTTTTATTAATATGTGCACATACGATATTACTTTAAATATGTTACTCAATTCCAAGGAATATTAATAAATTATTACACTACCAACGTGCCCGGCGGATGTTGTCCTGCCCTGGTGATTAAAAAATTAGACAAATTATATACCTAAATCTTTCTCGTGAAGCACTCTATCTGGTGAACTGCAGGAAAATTCGTTCAATAGTTTTTGAGTTTATCGCGAATACAGCTGCGGCAGAGGACTTAGTTTATACTATGTAATGATAATACAAACGTTTTATGAATCACGCTATTGTGTGATTTTATAACAGTTGTTATAAAATGTTGTCAATTATTATGCTGTATGCTAATTTTCAATTTTATATCGTTATGCTATTTGTAACAATGATGATAATTACAATGTCCGGCTTTCAATTTGGAATGTCGGAGAGAATATCGAGACAATCTGCTAAGTTCGGTTATGTATAGCGTTGTCTTTGTCTATCGCATTAGTTGCGCTGTGCGATAGAGGGAGGGAGCTTTATAAAACAGAACCTGATTTTAACCGGACATCTCACTCTTCTTCTCGACGTGCTAAATTAAACACCGGGGTTCTGTAAATGAATATATGTTATTTGTATCGTGACTTTCCCCGATTAGGCCTCCCACGGCAGCGGCTCAAGCTTAGGTTCGATCCCTCGGTATGGAGCCCTTGAGTGCGTTGCTTGCGCGATACGGTGACACACAAATATACATCACCGCTACAACACTACACGATCACCCCCACACACGTGCACGCGTACACGCTTACACATGAAAGTGTAAGGGTTTACTTTTTTTTCCTTATCGAAATGAAAAACTCTCAATTTTCCGATAACAAATATATGGAGGAGTTGTTGAGGCGTGTACGCTTTGTACACATATACGTTTCAACAACTCATACATATATGAATAGTTAGCTAGGTTAGCTAAGATAGGTCGCGATTTTGCCTGCAACAGGCAACATCCAAGCCGAGGTGTGCCGTGCACCCTTGAGCTAGTTGCCAAAATAAAATCGGCTGAGTGCCTTAAGCGCTCGCCTTAGTAGTCCGGTGAAGCTGTTAAGACCTTGCTGGGTCAATAGCGTAGTCATTTCGAAAAAAGAAAAAAATCGTGACTTTCAAATGCCTGGAACGTGAAGTGCTCTTTCACTCCTTGACTGTTGAATAATGTATGTTCATAATCATTATAATGATTTCTTCAATAACTTATCAATTGTATATGAATAATGCATTGTATTGTTAATGTTGTAATAATTATTACCTCTTGTTATGTTAGTCTTAATAACAATTTTACCAAATAAGTTGAATATGTTTAGTCTAAATATCAGTTGAGAACTTAAAGCTAGGGGATACTGATTCACCAATATATATGTTATAGGCACACTATGAATATTATGCATGTTCTTAAGGTTTTTGTAATATGCACTATTAAAATCTAGTGCGTCTCCGTGATTGTCACAAGGCAGTGCGATTTTTATACAAGTCATCCTCGAGATCAAAGGCGGGGTCGGCATACCCGGAGTCGTCGTAACGAAGAGACCTGTAAATATCGAATATAGTTGAATATGAATATAGGTGAATATGAATACAGTTGGATATGAATATAATTGAATATTAATATAGTTGCGGAGAACACAACTAAATATGGCTACGTATATATGTATAACATCCAGACAATTTAAGGATAAACATTTACCAATTTTAGATTTCTATAATAATATTTTAACTTTCTTTTGTATTAAACTCTTAAATAAATAACGCGCAAGCTCGAATTTATGGCTATATTCAGTGCAGTCAAAAACGACAAGGACTGTGGTTACTAATTCATCAGTTATTGATATCGTGGCCTTAGTTACAACGTTAACTAAAACATTTAATACATCAGGAAGAAGAATCATATATACATTGACGAATAGAATTGTAAAATATTGGCTTGTTAATTAAAGTCTAATGGAGTGCTAGAATTATGACTATTGCTATTAGTACGAATAATTAAGTACTGTATCACAAGTAACTCAATACTGATGATGATTGCTCCGACCGATTTCGGCCATGGCGACCACTTTGACCCCTAATTAGAGAAATGGCGCTGGTGCGCTCGAAGATGGCTTATATAGCCTATCTTCACGGCGAAACTCCGTGCACAATGAGGGCACGTTAGTACGCCGTTCACATAATTATACGTTATGGCAGCAGGTGGTCGAGCTTTTAAATCGCTGCGTTTGGTATCTAGGTCAGCTTTCCGCTGAGCCTCAAACTCGCATACTTGGCTGTTCACCATCCTGCGCCATTCTGACCGCTGTGCTGCCAAACGTTCCTAATGAGAAGGCTCTATGTTGCATTTCTTCATGTGTCGCTTTTGGACATCTTTGTACCGGAGGAGGGGACCGCCCTGAATCCGCTTGCCCTCCTCCAGTTCAGAATAGAAGATGCGCTTTGCCATTCTTTCCTCCGCCATACGAGATACGTGACCGCACCACCGAAGCTGTCGACGCATTAAATAAGTCTCAATGCCACCAACACTGGCACGTCGCAAAACTTCGGTATTTCGCACTTTATCGGACCATCTGATCTTCATGATAGAACGGAGGCATTTAAGGTGGAAGCGATCCAGAGTGCGAATGTGGCGGCGGTAGACACACCACGTCTCAGAGGAATATAAGAGGTTTGGCAGCACGATCGCCATATAAACCGATATTTTTGTGGCAGCAGCGAGCAGAAGACCTTGGAACTTAGCTTACCGAATGCCGCAGCAGCGGCACCCACCCTGCTATTGATCTCAGCATCAAGGTCACACTTGGATGTTACAGTGTTACCCAGATAGCGAAATTTATCCACCTGCTTCAGCACATCCTCGTCAAGTTTTATGGTCAATGTCTCGTGACCGTGTATGTCCAAGGACATCACCTCCGTCTTATTGACATTGATCTTCAGGCCGAACTTACGGCAAATTTGCTGGAATGTGGACATCAGCTGTTGCAGGTCATCTGGGGATTCTGCTACGAAGCACAAGTCATCGGCATACATGATCTCTGTAATCAGAGCATATGAGACTTTCGTGCGAGCCTTAAGTCTGGCCAAATTGAAAAGGCTGCCATCTGTACGGAAGCGGATGCGGACTCCTTGAGAAACAATTTGAAGGACTTCTCTAACTACCATCGCAAAGTATAAGGCGAACAGAGTAGGCGTTAAGACGCATCCTTGCTTCACCCCACAGGTAACGGGAAAGAAGTCTGATTGTTCAGCGTCTATGATAACGCAGCATTGCATGTTGTCATGCAGGAGTCTGAGAAGTCTTACAAACTTTTCCGTGCATCCAAGCTTACCTAGCACCAACCACAGAGCTTCCCGAGGCACGCTGTCGAAAGCCTTCTCCAGGTCAACAAAGCAAAGGTACAGCTGACGACCCTGTTCTCTGCTCTTTTCTTGCAGTTGACGCACAGAGAATATAGCTTCGCATATGCCTCGGTTCGGTCGGAAGCCAAACTGGGTTTCTGGCAGAATCTTTTCAGACAAGTTCTTTAGGCGGTTTAGGAGAACTCTCGCAAAGGCCTTTCCGGGGGTTGTAAGGAGCGAAATACCGCGATAAGAGTTGCAGTCAGAACGGTCCCCTTTGTTTTTGTAGAGAGCACTTATGCGCGATACTTTAAAGGTATCCGGAACGCGCTCCTCCTCCCACATACGAACAAACAGTTTCCACACCAACGTGTGCAACTCCTCCCCGCTGTATTTTATCAGCTCTCCCGGTAAGAGGTCAGTGCCAACCGCTCGTTTATCTTGTTGCTGTCTGATGGCAGTAACAACCTCATCACGTAATAGAGGCTCGTCCAGCTCAAAAGCAAAAGGGAGCTGAGGAATTAAACCGATGCTTTGTAGATCAGCTGATCGATCCACATTTAGCAGAGAATTGAAGTGCTCCGCCCAGCGCTTTAGTACATCCTCCTTGCTCGTCAACAGGTGACTACCATCTAAAGACCTTAAAGGCACCTTTGCGTGGTAGGATGTACCAATCAGCTTACGTACCTCACCATAGAATTCTCCCAGCTGGTTTGTGTCAATGAGCCACTGCATGTGTCCAGCTTTGTTCTGCCACCACTTGTCTTTTAAATGCCGAGACAGCTTGCGCAATTCGAGGTCACTAGCTTTAATATCCGCAACGCTTCCACTTCGTCTTCTGTGCTGTCGCAGAAGATCTCGGTGTTTGTCAAATGCTGCCCGCAGGACTTCATCATTTTTATCAAACCAGTCTTCGTTGCGACGGAATTTTTCACCTAGTACAGTTGAAGCGGTATCCTTGATAAGAGATGATAAAGTTTCCCAGGCAGCAACAACATCACCTACTTCAGTAGCTGGCAACAGCTTTTCAGACATGGTTTCAGCGTAGTTCACCCTGACCGCAAGATCTTTTAGCTTATCCACGTTCAAAGACGCAAGCTTTTTTATAGAGGATCTACGTGGGTGATGGAGGCGGATTCGCAGCTTAGTGACAATGAGCCGGTGATCAGACCAACAGTACGCACCACGCATAACGCGAGTGACTTGTACTTGGCTGAAATCCTTTTGCCGCACGATAGCATAATCAATCAAATGCCAATGTTTGGATCTTGGGTGCATCCATGTTGTCTTGTACGTGGCGGCAAGTCTAAACATAGTATTCGTAATTGCCAGACCGTATTGAGCACAAAAACTGAGCAGCAATTGACCATTGCTGTTCATGTTGCCAACTCCATGTCTACCCAGAACTCCAGGCCAAGCCTCATAGTCCCGACCAACCCTGGCATTGAAATCGCCCAGCAATAAAATCTGTTCTCTGGCGTTTATGCTATCGAGGCAGTGAGTCATTTCCTCATAAAACTTATCCTTGATGTCATCAGACTTGTCTAGCGTTGGAGCATAAACACTGATGACATTAAGGTAGTTATCTTTGTCCATGTGAAGGCGCAGTGTGGTAACGCGGTCTGAGATATGGACAGGGTACTCATCTAAACGCTTTGCTAAGTGATTTCTGATAGCAAACCCTACGCCTGATCGTCGAGTTTCGGAGGTAGCGGTACCTTTCCAGAAGAAAGTATAACCACCACCTTCTTCCACCAGCTCCCCTTCATCGGGAAGGTGTGTTTCGCTGAGAGCAGCCACATCCACGTTATAGCGATGAAGTTCTCGAGCTACTATGGCGGTCTTACGTTCAGGGCAGGCGTTGCCATCTCGATCAAGAAGCGTTCTCACGTTCCATGCACCGAACGTCATAATAGGTGTTCTTTTAGATTTATCTTTGTGACGTCGACCACGATTTGAATGATGCGATGATAGCCGCGGTTACTACCATCTACCATGTAGGGACGAGCATTTTTTAGAGCACCTTTTCTAGCCCCCTCCCCGGCTGAGCGGGGAAAGCAGTGCCTCCCTAAACAGGGCTGCTTTGTCATCCCGAGTGCTGCCGAGCCCACGCTGTCGCCCCAAATGTGCAGCGCGGAAACGACCACGGCATGTAGTCACGCCCCCGGGACCGCCTATGTGCAAGTATCGGACAAAGTCTAGTTTGCATCAGGCTAGACCTCTCTACCTTTACCCATCGCCACAGGACTTTTGCGTAATCGGAGTCAAGTAACAGAAGCGGTCAGATGCGCAGGATATATTAAGGTGCACAAGTGTACGCGCAAGACACAGGTGCACATACTCGTCCTTGTTCTTCTGGACCCAGTGGAACGGGAACCGTTACGACCGGAGAAGGACTCAGACAGATGGTACAGTATCACGGTGAGAAAGTTACAAGGGGTCAGTACTATCTCACACTCCCTTAATCGCCTTTTACAATACCCATGGGAAGGAATGGGGTGGTGTTATTCTACTCTGCCGACACCACACGGCTAAAACTCAATACTACTTCAGTATAGTATGAGAAATTCAGTATCACAACTAACCAGTTGTAATAACACTATGTTATTTTGCCCAAAAATCTGCTTAACACGATTTATAAAATCGTGCTTTACATTTTTTATAATTCGTAACGCTACAAATAATCTAACTAGCGATGTAATTATTGCACGATATTGAAATAATGTAAAACTACTTGCGAATGATTTTAGTAATAGGCGTAAGTGGTAATAGTACAACATATATTTTAAGTTTTATCAAACAACGATTAATAGTCTACGAAAGATATGTCAATAAATGATACCGATCAGGAGTTCTAGTTCTGCATCTAGAAGGTGGCGGTGATCTGGAAGAGGCACGGAGTAGCGCGGGGTCATCATATCGCCGGGACACCACGGTAAAGTCATGATGTGCATCGATAAGTTTCTGCAGACGGGAAACCATCTCGAAGTCGGACACCGAAGCCGGCACCAGAATACCGAGGAGTTTAGCAATCGAATTCCTAGATCACATAGAAAAATGTACCAGTTGCAAAAGATATAACAGCCATGAACTTTCGCTGTGGGCACAACGTCGTCTGCGGAATTACAATGCACTTTCGAAAGATTAGTAAACTACTACACTTGACATGTGTACTGCGAGATTTGATTGTGTGGAATTTGATACTTTTATAATGACACCTTCTTAGAGTTTTTGGCGAGATCTTGGAATGCCATGTAGTGGGCCAAAATCTTGTGTTATTTGTTGTATTATTTTTTTTTTATTGTAGCACGGCAAAATGACTGCACTATGCCTGATGGTAAGCACAGTGCTATCCAAAAATAATAGCGACCACCGATTGACACACTATCCATCGTCTGTCGCCACTACAATGCCGGCCTGCAAAAAGCTGGATAGACACAGCCTGATCCCGAAACGCGACCCGCAGAAGCTAATCACTATTACGGGCTTTTTCGCCATATACATGGTGGTTGGGACCCAGTCAAGCTGTAAAACCCTACCACCCCGCTTTCGCCATTGCCTCGTTCGTTATTCATCAGGGTGCACCACGTGCAGGTGAGGTTGGCTTGGGTGTCTCAAGTCTTATGATGTTATTTGACACCCCTTACACCCCAAATTTCGCTCTATATTGTGTAATGTTGGTGGTGCTTTACGGAATATAGTTTGGTTATTGTGCACAAGTGAAGTGGATCGAAAGTAATACCACAGAGCATGAATTCCGACTTGCCACAAAAACTCCTAGGAGAGTTTTTATTTTATTTTTTACATCATATAGGAGGCAAACGAACAGGCGAGTCACCTGTTGTTAAGCGATCACCGCCGTCCATAAACACTAGCAACCCCAGAGGAGTCGCAAGTGCATTACCAGTATGTGTTTGGGGGAGTGTAGAGAAAGGGACAGGGGTTAGAGGAGAGGGGAAGGGAGAGAAAAGGGGAAAGGAGATGGGTCTCCAGCGCTCTTACTGACCAAAGGAAACGCAACAATGCAAGCACTGTTACTTCACGTGACTTTTTCACGTGACGTGTTACTTTCTGTGAGAGGGTGGTGCTACCCCGGGTGAGCCGACCCATTCATGCTGAAACCAATAATAGCCTAAGCGTGGCTCTACCACCTACAACAAGACGGTCGCCATCTTGTTAGTTCATTAAAATTATATCAAGAAACTTGTAATATCGTTATTCACTTGACAATGGCAGCAATAGTTTAGTAGAAGACTGGTCGCCAAAAAAAAATAGAAGAATAGAACATTTTCTTAAATTACCTAAAGCTTTGTAACTGAGCTTCTCTTCTTTGACACTCGGCTAGTGCTTCCTTAGTCCTAGCTAGGTCGTCCTTTAGCATAGTGATTTGATGTTCGGTAGTTGTGCGTTCTTGTTCATATGTTTCACCTGTGTTCCGGACTTGATCCTTCAGTAAAGTGACCTTGCGATTGTAGCGTGCTCTGAGTAATTCTGCTTCATCTAGTTTCTTTTGTAGTTCTTCAATTCTACGCGCCTTCTCCAATGTCGTTATCTAATGTCAGTGCCATTATTAACTTATGAAACCTAAGCTTTTATAAATAATTATTACTTGAAACAAGCTTAGTTTATAGATATGAATAAACGTGATCACGGTTCTATCTAGTTTTGTAGTGGTAGAGCCAAGCTGGAGCTATTATTGTTTTCAGCACGAATGGGTCGGCTCGTCCGGGGAAGCACCACCCTCTCACAGAAAACCGACGTGAAGTAACAGTGCTTGCATTGTTGCGTTTCGTTTGGTCAGTGAGAGAGCCGGAGACCCACCTACCCTCCACTTCCTCCTTCCCTTCCTGTCCCCCCCGCCCTCCTCCCAAACACAGGCTGGCAACGCACTTGTGACTCCCCTAGTGTTGCAAGTGTCTATGGACGGTGGTGATCACCTAACATCAGGTGACCCATCTGTACGTTTGCCTCTTATGATATAAAAAAAAAGTTAATAGATTTAACCTTGCTTATATAAATGGTTATTCCTGTAATGTTTTTTTACGTCAATGGAAGAGGTACAGACAGAGGTGATATAATAAACATTTTTTTATATTAACAATAGGCGTTATTCTTCTTATATTTTACAACGATAATATACGATTATATTATATTATTGTTATTATTCTCGAAATTTCCATACAATTTACTCGATATAGCTTTGATATCAAAGTGAGAAAATAGGTAATCATTACCATTTTATATGCGAACTTCCTGCATACTAATGAATTTTGTTAATTTGTTTGAAACAAAGCACATTTTTTTTTAAATTTTCGGTCTTAAAGGATTATGAAATTTTTATGTTTTAAATAACTCAGTTTGAACGTCTTTTCGATATATTAGCCGTAATTTTGTTCGTATGTAACATTATTTTGTGCATATAATCACTTACAATTATTTCAAATTCTATGTTATTGTATTTTAACAAGATTGTTTATTATATGTCCTAAACAGATACGTTTCACCGTTTTATAGCATATCTCGAAAATAATGGTATAATAGTGATAAGCTAAATACACTTTTGAGACAAAAATCAAGAGTTATCTAATAGCAAAACTAAACTAGGTGTGGAGTGGAAACGTAATCCGTAAATACGGCCGGTTTAAAATAGTTATTGTATCTATTTAAAGAAGTTTCCAGAAAATGAGGATTTTTTTTTCGAACTGACTACGTTATTTGCGTAGCAAGGCCTTTACTGCTTCACCGGACTACTAAGGCGAGCGCCTAAGGCACTCAGCCGATTTTGTTTAGGTAACATGCTTAAGAGTGCGTGGCATACCTCGGCTTGGGCTGTTACCGAAAAAAACCGAGTCTAACCTAGCTAAACTATTCTAAGCTATTCATACATATATTCGTTTGTGAGTCATACAATTAAAATTGCATGATTTACAAACGTTTAGATGTATATTCGAAAGGAAGCGAACTAAACTACTCGATTAAGTTCGAATAAGGGGAAGAAAAATAAAACCCTTTCACCAGGTGTATATTATTATATATATGCATGTGTATGAGGTGATCTGTGTGAATGAAAAAATGAGGAGAGAAACGCTGTACAAGAAGATTACAAATGCGTTGGTTATATGACAAGAGCAACAGAATTAAATTGCATACAATTAACAGAAACGAGAGATGAATTATGTATATATAGAGATTTACATCGTAATAGTAGAGATGGGCTAAACGGAGAGAAATAACCTGTACCTTATAATCTGCTGCATCTGCAAGTTGCGAGTTCAGGTCACGTATTTGTGCCCGTGCATCACTCAGTTGTACAGTTAGCTTGTCGCATTGTCGTGACAGTTTCTTACTGCGCGACATCGCTTCATCGCGCTCCGCCTGCAGCACTGCTCGCACGCGACAACTCTCTTCCTTTCATATAAAGACAATGCTTAACATATCGATAAAACTTACAGTAACTTAAGATGCAAGTAATACAGTTATATTTTTTTTTTTTAACTTTATTTTTGGCAATCAATCTTTCCGATTATTACTGCCATTGTCACGTAGTCAATAATATCACAAACTTCGTGTGATCATTCCAATATTAAGCATCGTGTGAAACCATATTCTAACAAGATGGTGGATCCCGTGCTAGAACCTTCCAGGGAGTTTTTGTGGCATCTCAGAATTTCATGCTCCGTGTTATTTTATTTTCCATTCACTTCACTTATGCATATTAAACTAACTATATTACGTAAAACACCACCAACTTTACACAATATATAGTCAAATAACACAAGATTATTAATAAAATATAAAATCCACTACATGACAGACTAAAATCCCGCCAAAAACTCTACAGTTATATTGAAAACGCTAATAGCGTTCAAAGAAATTATATATAAAGCTAATAAAACCTTTTTTAAGTAAAACTTCTTATATAGGAAGGTTTTGAAATTCCAATCCGCAACCTTTTTGTGTGACGAAATGAAATGGGGGTAAACACTGTGTCGGGTACTGTAGGAGCTATGTCTCGCTTGCCTTCGGGTATTATAGAACAGTGAGACATACCGTTCGTCTAACTTTCTTTTTAAAATTCTTTGAATCACTTTTTTTTTGTTCTACGAACTAACTTGTATGCTTAGTTTTCGACGAAGTAAATCCAAATGTAAATCCTTCCTTTGCAGTTGCTCACGGAGAATTCTTATTCTTCTTTGCAATTGATAAACAACGGCAGTCTGTAATGAAACGTAATTTATAAAAAGTATATAATCTTTTATTAGTCTACGAATAATAGTGCATACAATTCTATTTTATATTCTATAGTATTTTCTAAAACAAATGTATATAGTGAATATCGATATGCATGATACTATTTAATTATACATTTAGTTTTATTATATAGCGTGATTGCATTTTACGCGTTGTTACATTTAATTACAATTAAATACCAAATAATATCAGTAATACTATTTATTGGGTGAAATGGACCTCGGGTATTACAAAGCGAAATTAAATCGAGTTCTAATTTTGCGGTCACTTTAAACTCTAAATACCTACTGTAATTTGATAGTGATAAAATGGCATGCTAATTTGGAACAGGTATTTCATATCTTAGAATCTTACTTCTTTAAGGTAAGGCAAATCATGGAAAGATCTTTCTCTGCGCAGACGCGGAAGAGTACCATAATATCCATAATATAGCAGCTACATAAAACACACAATTAAGTAAAGTCATCACAATAAAAATATTATACATATTACATATAATAAGATACAAAACATTTGGTGTTCAAAAATTTAATTTCAAATAATATATCTATAAAATTGTCCGTGTAAAAACAAAGAAAAAATACATGTATGTAGCTGTGTAGTTGACATTTAAATCGACTCGTGTATGTACAAGTTTTTATTTGATATAATTTACATAATAGCGTGTTCCCAAGTCCTCGTACTCTGAAGTCTGTACATTGATAAGAATAAATTTATGAAGGTTATTAGTTTTACACACGACTGTGTTCAGTCACTGTAGATCTCTCGGAGACAGTACTGTTACTGGATGAATGGACCCCATGTTCTCCTTACAGCGTGTACTTATACAAAATGTGATGATGATAGGTTCAGAAGTTAGAGGGTAACAAACACACAAACTTAGATATAATCAGTAGTCCGGTGAAACTGTAAAGACTAATAGTGTAGTCAGATGGAAAAAATATTACATTCGCATTTATAACAAAGAATACCTCAATAATAGTCAAATTATGGAGTATATTAGTGTTTATACTATTTTATTTATTAACCGACGAAAAAAACGGAGGAGGTTCTCAATTCGTCGCGTATATTTTTTTTTTTTTTTTATGTATGATCACGCATAACTTTTTACAGTATAGTCCGATTTTAATAATTCTTTTTTTATTGGAAAGGGTATATTCCGAAGTTGGTCCCATTTAAATTTGGGAAAAAATTTCAACCCTAAGGGTATGAAAATCAAGAATGATTGATTATTCACGCACTGATTGTGTCTATAACAGCGCATATCTCTAGACAGAATAGTCCGAGTTGAATTATTATCCTTTGATTTGAAAGAGTATACCCAGAAGTTGGTCCCATATACATGTAAACATGAAAAAATCAACCCCAAGGGTACGAAAACGGGGTATGATTTATAATTCAGCTTCTGAGTTGTGTATTACACTTACAGTATAGTCCGATTTTAATAATTCTTTTTTTATTGGAAAGGGTATACTCCGAAGTTGGTCCCATTTAAATTTGGGAAAAAAATTTCAACCCTAAGAATATGAAAATCGACAATGATTGATTATTCACGCACTGATTATGTCTATGACCGCGCATACCTTTAGACAGAATAGTCCGAATTAAATTATTATCTTTTGATTTGAAAGAGTATACCCAGAAGTTGATCCCATATACATGTAAACATGAAAAAAGCAACCCCAAGGGTAAGAAAACCGGGCATGATTTATAATTCAACTTCTGAGTTGTGTATTACAAATAAATTAAGCTTGTAGTAATTACTAAGATCATAGCCACAAAAAATTATAAAATAAAAACTTTTTAACAAAAAATTAAACCGCCGAAAAAACTGAAAAGCA
>JACEII010000045.1:3505794-3648266 GCA_014332785.1 Antheraea mylitta
TGCTTTTCAGTTTTTTCGGCGGTTTAATTTTTTGTTAAAAAGTTTTTTAGACGTCTATTCCAGAAAGCGTTAGAGATCGTTAGACATTCCCAACTATTCTGACCCTAATTAATACATATTATAGATGCGAATATGAGTTTGTTTGGTTGTTACGCTTTCACACTATAACTATACAACCGATTATAGTGAAATTTTGTAGTCCGGTGAAGCTGTGAAGGCCTAGTAAGGCCAATAGCGTAGTTAGTTCGAAAAAAAGTGAAATTTTGGATACATGTTGTCAGTGGCACAGGAAAAAATATGGTACCTGTAATTTAGAATAAAATACTATTCTCAAAAGATAGATAAAAGCCACATTAACGCCAGCGAAATCGAGAGCTTAATATTTTATTTAAAAAAAATGTAAGGTTGTAGAGGTTTGTATTAATAATCCAAATCTAACTGCATTCTTCTTTGTTAGTTTCGACTAAAGTAATTCAATGTAACAAGAATGGTATTATAAATAGGTATGTATGTACAGTAAGCGCATTTCTTGCGGTATGTAAAGGCGTTTACTTACAACCTACAGCTGACTGACCTTGTCAACAATTTTATCGCTCTCGAGCCTCGCCAACTGTTCTGCTCGGTGTATAATTGATTCAGTATGCAATTCTATTCCGACATCCTGGGTCAACTCATCCATATTTAGCGTTCTGCTTAGACGCTCGAGGAATGCCACGAACTGTGTAATAAAAACATTCTAACTAACGTGAAATTGGATTATCAAGACTCCGTCTTTGTTATGTTTTAATAAGTTATTTGCATTTATAGGTATATACTTATTTATAAGCAGGACTTTTTTTTGGCTTGAATAAAACTGATTTAAATGTAACCAATCAACCCAAAACTATTGATATCTCGTGGTTATATTTATTAAGTATATACCAAAAGTACCCAAAATAACAAGGAGTCAATTTTTGCACTTTTTGAGTTACAAATAATAATAGGCATTCAACTTTCGAAAATAAGCGTGCCCCAAAAAAGAAATAACAAAATAGCTCTGTTACAAATACTAGTATTACTTCACTCATTTAAATATAGATATTAAGACAAAATATTATTTATTGTTAATACCCATAGTTTAATAATAACTTTTTAAACGTCTTATACTATTTTTATAGTGAATATTTCTATAATGACAATATATTTATTACAATGGCGTTCTCAGAATATTTACGTTTCTTCACATATTAGCCTATTTATTTATTTATATACACTAATAAAGTTCAAGCCTATCTTCAAGCGTGACAAATTTTGACGGGATTTAAATTGGTTTATTGAGGACCTTTCAACATTTATAAAGGTAAAACATTATTAGAGTTTTCCATAAGGGCCTGAGGCTTTATGAGTAGTTATTTATTCGATTTGTATTTACGCGCTTACAAACAGAAATAACAAACAAGATATTATATTGTTATTTTATTTACCAAAGGTTTTTTAGATTAAATTTTATTAAATACACTTATGTCTATGAAACGATAATTGCATTTTTTTATAAATAGTCATTTATGTATAAGGCATGTGAATTTGGGGATATCCTGTGTAGCAGAAAATAACCAAATATTAGTTCTATACATTTTCGTTTTAAGAAAATTCGTGTCTACTTCCCGCCCCAAATATAATACAAAAAACTTTTAATAGTAATAATTGGGTAATAAGTAACCTTAATATATATAAAACTAACCTCTGCCCGCGACTTCGTTTGCGTGGAGATAGTTAATTTGGGCTAACTAATATGCAGCGAAGGCTCTCAGAAAGAAAAAATACCCCGATTTTTAATCATTATTCGTTGTTGCTTCGCTCCTATTCGTCTTAGCGTGATGATATATAGCCTATAACCATCCTCGATAAATGAGCTTTATAACAATGAAGGATGAAGGATTTTTCAAATCGGACCAGTAGTTCCTGAGATTACCCCCTACGACGTCACAATTCACAACGTCACAAACTCACAAATTTTACCTCTTTATAATATTAGTATAAATATAATTTATCGTAAAATACCTAGTTATTTCTCTCGAAAAGCTATTATGTATTATATTTCCCTATTATATTTCGTTTATTGAATACAACAAATTTGTAAGACGATTGATTCCTTGGAGCGCCACACGTAAATGTCACGGCTAGAACCTATATGCCTATCCCCACAAATAACTGGCTATCTATGTATTTTGAGAGACTATCATTTTTTTCTTATGATGTATTAAGTGATCCGAACGATTGTAAAGTGTAAAACAAGAACCGTGTTATTACAAAAAAATTAAAAACATATTGAACACTTGCTTTATAAAAGTTTGGGTACTTTTGTATTAAATGCACCGCACTTGCCGAACGAAAGACATCTTGCTCTTTTATCTCTGGTTAGGTTAGGTTAGACTTGCGAAAAGGGATAACACAAGCTTGCCGCTGCAGCGGTGGGCGAACGCGATACATCTAATACGAAAGTACCCAAACTTTTTTAAAGAAAGTACTCAATAAGTACTTAACTTTGTTGTAATAACACGGCAAGTGTTTTAACGGTAATAGAAAAACGTTGGTATATCGTAAAAAATCGTTCGAGACTAATATGAAAGCCATAACGTATGTTCGTTTAATGCAATATAGTGTATGTAACACGTGGAGTAGGTACCTAATTTCATTTTTTGTGGACTTACATTCGCTTTATCTTTTCGAAGGTTGTCTCTAGATAATTCTGTTGCATTTAGCTCTGATTCTAACTTATGCACTTTACTTTCTAGTATGTTCCTTTCATCTTCTAGAATTCGCATACGGCTAGTGACTTGGTCATGTAGATGTGCTGTTCTGCCCAGTTGTTGAGATTCCATATTCAACTTATCACGCAATGCCTCTATTTGCTTAAAAATAAAGTTTAATGAGTAATTCATTTCGTTTACTTTGAAACCTTCAAAAGATACCCTTTTACAAAATCGACTCCGACTTAAAATTAACAATAAGAGACAAAGACACTAAGATAATGTGTAAACATTATTAACAGCAACATTACTAACAACAGACTTATCTTTATTTTCACTTAAGATTTCTCGTATTCTATCCTTTATTGTACTCTCATGTGCTTCTACAAATCGTGTTGGTAAACTTAGAAGAATAGCGATAGATTCCATGGTATTGCGGAATTCTGATTGCAGTCTTTGATACTTTTCATCTCGATGTCGTATGTCCTCTATAAATATGCAAAGTAGATTAAATTTGAAATAATCGTAGTATGCTAAATCTGTGAAATTAGATTACCTTTAAGCTGTATTATCATAGATTCGTTTTGATTAACATTATCTGTCACCACGTTTAAATTTTTACTACAGTGTGTCAGTTTTTCCCTAGCCTCGTGTAATTCCCGTTCTATCACTCGATTCTGAACAGCTAACGATTCTTTCTCTTGTTTAAGACGTTCAATATCTAGAAGTTGGGATGAGAGTTGTCGTTGCAATATGTCTTTGTCATTATTAGACCGTTCCAAAGAATCCCTGCAACTACGTAAATCTTGTTCAATTGTTGATAAATTTTCCGTGGTATTCATACATTTGTTTTTCAATCTTGTAATTTCTTGAACTAATTCAGCTGCTTTGATAATAAGACTTTCCGGTGAATGTGAGTGGGTAGAATCACAGAAATCTGCATCTAAGGCAGCGGATAACCTTCGAACCAAATCATGAAATTGGCAACGTGCATTCTCTTTTTGTTGTTCTTCGTTATGACATTCTATCTCTAAAGATCGTATCTTCTTTTCCATATCCTTTACTTTTTCTTCACAATAGCGATTATCTCTTTGTAATGTTTGCACAGTGAGATCGCTTCTTCCTTGTGCTGTTTGAAGATTACGATTTACTTCTTCGAGATCTTGAATTTTCTTTTTAAGAGATGAAATAATAGCATTCTGTCTAGCATTTTGTTCGCGTAGGTGGTCAATTTCCACTTGCTGCTCTAATATTCTTTGATCTCGTGAAAGCATTTGATTTTTTAAATCGCTGGCCTGGAAAAAACTTTTATAAATGATTTCAAATTGATGATGGCGTTATATTTTATATTTGAAGGACTTACTTCGGATACTAGTTTATCCCTTTTATACTGAAGAGCAGCGAGGTCACTTCGCAGCGAAGTGATTATATCATTTCCCGAATCTGTTTCCATCTGTACATACAAGCAAAGATATTCGTTTTACCAATATTAAAAATAACAAATAAACAATTATTTAATTGAAGATTGCGTGCAACTTACAAAATGTTATATCGTTTTTGTACGTTTTTCAGTAAGACAGCATTACCCGACGGTTAAAAGACTACTGATGTTAAAGTAAGTACTCACTTACGTATTTCTTGTTTGAAAGATAGCGTGATACAAGTCGCTATTTCAGGCTTACCCATTGGAAGTCACGATATTTTACTGTGTAAGTTCATCGGCATAAAAAATTACATTAATCAATACAAAGCCCGGAAGACATAATTTACAAATTTTCGTCGTGATGGGTAATAACAAGATATTGTTGCCAACCACATCAAAGAAGTTTGTTTTTGCTACGGGGTTTCAAGTAATTTATACTTGAATAACTTTGTATCGTATTAATGAGAATCGCAGGCTTCGTAAACTGTATTTAAGTTACATTCAGCGAGGGTTATGTTTCAGGGATAGAACCGTACATGGTACGAAACGTTGCATGCAATCGCTTTTAATGTATGTAATCATTTTTAATCCAATAAAAAGAATCTGATTTATCTCTAGTTGTAAAGTATATTTTAAATGATATTTTGTTATTTCTGTATGATACAGAGTTTTATATACATATGCCGTAGTTACATCTGCCAGGATTTATTCATGAATTTACACGGTCCTGCATGTATGACTACCATGTAGTATAAAAATAATATTTGTTTCTTTTTTAGCTTTTTTGGGTTATATTGATTTTTTACCAAACAACTCCTCATTCCTAACGATCGCCTTGTTAAAATAAGAAACATGGTATACTTACTATACTATATTTCTGTTATTATAGTACTTTCATAAAAGCTTTTTTAGTAATTATTTAGCTCTCATCGGTTAACATAAACAAGATGTCAAAGAGAAAATATTCTAACAGTATACGATCCGATTTGGTTTGTATTTAATGTTAGTCAGTTGGAAAAGAACACACACATTTTTTAACTGCATAAATCTATACTAATATATAAAGCTGAAGAGTTTGTTTGGTTGAACGCGATAATCTCAAGAATTACAAATCTGATTTGAAAGTTTCTTTTAGTGTTGGATAGTTCATTTATCGAGGATGGCTATAGGCTACATATCATAACGTTAAAACCAATAGGAGCTGAGCACTAATGAAGAATGTCTCAACATCGGGTTATTTTGGAAGCTTCCGCTGCGTGTTAATGTCAGTACACACACACACACACACACTTTATTTTTGTATTATGTAATATATCACAAATCAAAAATTAGGAACAAAACTAACGTACAATAAACTTTTTGAGGAGTTTTTGGCGGGATTTCAGTCTGTCATGCAATGGATTTTATATCTTATTCATCATCATATCTTGTGTTACTTCACTCTATATTGTGTTAAATTGGTGGCGTTTTATGTAATATGAACCATATTAATTGTTATTTATTGTGCATAAGTGAAATGAATGAAAAATAATACCACGGACCATGAATTCTGTTCTTGAAAATTAGGAAGATAAAAATTTACGAAATATTATATAGAAGATTTGGCGCTTATACCTTTTCATTAACTTGGACAAATAAGAAAACTGGCTAAAGAATACATACTTAATAACTACCTATATTGACAACTTCAGAATTGGCAGTATGCGTTAATTCCTTCGCCTGTCTTATTGGACAAATATTATTACTATTAAACTTTTTGAATAGCAGCACAAAGTAAACTTTGGGAATGTTTGCGATATAAACGTACCACGTATCTATAATTAAAAATTGGGAACAAAAATAACGTAGAATAAACTGTTTGAATAGGAACACAATATACTTAAACTATGAAAATATTTGCGAGTGAATGTTATCGCGTTACCATGGCAACGCATATAGTACTGACATTAACACGCAGCGGAAGCTTCCAAAATAGCCCGATTTTGAGACATTCTTCATTAGTGCTCAGCTCCTATTGGTTTTAACATTATGATATGTAGCCTATAGCCATCCTCGATAAATAAGCTATCTAACACTAAAAGAAACTTTCAAATCGAACCGGTAGTTCTTGAGATTAGCGCGTTCAACCAAACAAACAAACTCTTCAGCTTTATAATATTAGTATAGATATGCGTTGCCATGGTAACATGATAACATTCTCTCGCAAATATTTTTATTGTTTATTTTGTGTTCCTATTCAAAAAGTTTATTTTACGTTATTTTGTTTCCAATTTTTGATTATACGTGGTACGTGCATTTCGCAAACATTTCCAAAGTTTATTTTGTGTTGTTATTCAAAACTTACAAATATTTTTGAAAGAGTATTATTGTAATTTACACTAGATGTGTGATCACAATTTTAAATTTATTTAATATATTAAAAAAAAAACGCGTGCGGACTAGTCTAAGATACGTAGGTAATATTTAGCTACATTTAGCCTTAAGTAACGGTAATAAAAGTGGAGTCCTAACAGAAAACTAATACTTATATGTTTAAGGGAACATAGAAAATGTTAGTTAGTTAGTTATTTTAAAAGTCGTAATAGTTTGTACATTTTAATCAAAACTACTTGCCTGCAGTTCTGATATTGATTTCAAACTAAAAATATGTCCATATAATCCATGTTTATTAGTAATATGCAATGATGATTCTAAACATAGAAGTAATAAGTCATCTATCCATTGATATATAAAAGCCCAAGACGCACAGTTTCGATTAAAAAAAGTAGCGTTCATAACCGGTCGCAAAAGATCCCCAGTATACATACGTGGCTATAGTTATGGGATAAACTTATGATTTTGCAAATTCAGCCTTACCTTAATCATTTAAAATTAGTTGCTTTTACAAGGACGCAAGTGACGCGAGACTATTTGAAATGAATGCATAATCCAAAATTATGCACTCATTTTTGTGTGCTGGCTGTGAGACAGTGGGTGTGCCTCTTGGGTTTTTGTATATCAATCTATCTATCTTAGAAATCTACCTCGCCGGCTTGCTCATCCTGGGTGTACCAACGAAGAAAATAAACCCACATCTTCTATTTACAGTATGACCATTGTAATCAAATACGATGACAACTAAATGTCAATCTGTCAATATTTTTGAAAATGTTCCAACTGTCTCGCTGAACCCCTTTTTATATAGACATTTTTTCCAATTTTTTAATCATCCGGTACCATTTTTCAAATATCTTCTGTCATATAACTTCTGCCCTGGCAGTTAGAAATAGGTACAATAAAGAATTAGTTAAATCAGTGCAGTCGTTCGGAAGTGATGCTCTTACATATATTGGACGAATATTTTTATTTACATAAATGAATTACACAGAATGGTGTCAACTATGGTCTGTGGGGTGTTAAGTGATTACTGGGATCGTATAGTTTAACCTTAAACAATTTTATTGACTAACAATAAAGTAAAACTATCCCTTGCACTCTACACCATCGTTTCCATACACCATCTATAATTTTAGGTCGTATTTTCTGTACATCGAAAAGAGCACATTTCGTTCCAAATTATTCAGTGTCATATTAAAAAAAATTAATCTACCTCTATCGGGTTTTTGCTGCACAAGACTTCGTAAACTTTCCAATTTTCTATTTCTTCTTGATCAGTCTTCCCTTCTTCCATGTTGTTTATCTCGACAACGTACTTAACTATTCCATAACAACGGGCTCTTTGAAGAAATAAACGACTCTGACTGTATTCTCGAAGGCGAACACAACACACCATCTGGTTGCTATGAGACGTGAGGCAAAACATTAAAATCGATTTTATTGTTGTACTATAGAAAAATTAATTAATATTTTTGTTTTGGCTTAATGAATAGCTGTTCAATATAGCACAAATACATAGTCCTGAAACAGGCATCGTGAATAATTTGTTATATTTTGTCTTATAATAACTTTACACTAGCAATTTTTATAGTTATTTTATTTTAAAAAATGACGAATTCTCATACAAATCTTCATCCCTTTGTAACCACTTTAAGGATTTAATTTCTTACATCCTCTAGCGCTGTTTTTTTATATCATAGGAGGCAAACGAACAGCTGGGTCACCAGATGTTAAGTGATCACCACCGTCCATAGACACTTGCAACACCACGGGAGTCGCGAATGCGTTGCCAACCTGTATTACGAGATGGGATGGGGGAGGGGAAGAAGAGAGGTGGGCCTCCGGCGCTCTCACTGATCGAACGTAAAAGGAACCCACCCACTTGCAAATTGTCAAGACCTTAGTTCTAGTAACTTTAGTTCTGCGTTGATATCAGTTGTCCCATTACATTTAGATTACTAGCTTTTGCTTGTTTTAGTGTGGATTTAACGTATACTTCGAAACAGTACTTTTCCCCTAAAACCTATATATTTTTTTGTACACCAATGTTTGTTAAATTGCAGGATTAGTTGAGTAGTTACGACGTGGATAGCATAAAAATTTACTCACTTTCATATTACTTAGTATACTAAGGTAATTATTATGCTAACTTTAGTTTTGCTGTTTCAATTTACATTGTAAACTTATAATGAATTTAAAGCGACGGTAGAGAACAAATAGATGGTTTTGTGGTAAAACAAACAAATTAAACTAATTTCTACGTTATAGATTTTTTTCGTTTTAACGAACGACGTTATGAAGAGTTTACACTGTATTTCTGTATTGGACAAAATATTAAACAATTATGTTGGATTACATACACAATTATAAAAACGATAGGTGGTAAAGCCACGCTGAAGCTATTACTGACTTCAACATGAATGGGTCAGCTCGCCCCCGGTATTATCACCCGACCCACAGAAAACCGACGTGAAGTAATAGTGCTTGCATTGTTGAGTTTCGTTCGGTCAATGAGAGCGCCGGAAGTCAATTTCTCCTCTCCTCTTCCCCCAACATAGGCTAGTAAAGCGCTTGCGACTCCCCTGGTGTTGCAAGTGTCTATGGACAGTGGTGATCACTTAATATCAGGCGACCAAATTCCCCATAGCGAAATAAAAAAAAAATTGTGAGGAAACCGGCACCTCAGTAATGTTCTTGTAGTATCACTATATGTGGGAAAATGTACAACTGGATTTCTCGAAATTTGAAATCGCCAATATTTCGTAAATTGGCGCGATAATTATGTCCATAACTTCCTTCAAGAAGAGTTCTATGACCTTGCAGTGGTTCTCTTAAAGGCTGATGTCATATTTAAAAGAAATTAAACACCTAGTCACCATAAAAAAATACCTTATTTTTACCTTATTATTACCCAGTGGATAAAAAAGAAAAGGAAAAAAAATAGCCACAAATGATGATAGTTGAAATAAAGGAAACCATCATAGAAAAGCTGTTTATTACAAAGTAATCAAAAACACATCAAGTAATTTAGTAAACACAAAAAAAAAAAATACAATTTAACCTTCTTATAAAAACAAGAGTATTTTCCGTTGTAATGTAATAATAAACCTTTATAGTAGCGAACTTGGAATGAATCCTTAAAACTAAATAATCAAAATGCCGACAATGGCAACCATTGAGGTATATAAAGCTGCATATAAAGCTTCAATTCTAAAGCTAACAAATTATAGAGCAAATCAGATCGCAACGAACGCGTTTACATTATATCTAAAATATAAAAAAAAAAAAACAAATATAGGTGGTACATTCAACCGTATACTGATTACAAGGACACTGAAAGAAACTGAGTTTACTATTAAAAGTGTGGTTCAATAATCAACAAAAGACTACTGAAATTTATCTAATATTAAAAAATAATACAACAAATAGTTTAATTGACACATAAATTTTATAGAAATATATAAACTTTATTTTACAAGATGGAATACGAAAAAATAATGCTCTTCTTAAGACTTAAATCAAACAATGGAATTCAACAAACTGTAAAATTGTCTTCTAATCAGCGGACGGCAGCATTTAAAAGTACAACAATTAATACAAATTATGTAAGTAGCTCTAAATTAAACAACCATTACTTAACCAACTAAAAAACATTAAAGTAAATGCAATATTAGCTGAGCTGGTTGTAAATCACAAGAATCATATACTTACGACTAGGTAAACTTCAACATCCAAACTTAATCTATCTTAATGATAATAGTACTGGTATAATATCTCTTATCACTCAATAGTATTATTAATTCGACACTCTCCTCACCGCTTCCTACTTTCCATCTTAAATCTTCAACAATTTTTTATACAGTCCAAAAATTCAAACATTCCAATAATCCAAACACTCCCTGGATTCCAGTGTGCCGGATTAGTGACACTCTATCAATTATATTAGAAGTAAAAAGCTGTAGATACGTTATCTACATGATATATTGACGAAACAATTGGCACGATAACGCACACATACGTCAATTAATACTGTAACGCCACGCTATCTTAATGTGGAAGGAAGATGGCATATTCTTCTGGTGAAAGAGAAATAGTTATGTTGTTTAAATCTGCCCGTCAAAAATAAAGAATAATCAAAACAGGCAGGACATTTTGCTTTGTGTCTTTGCCATCTATCATTTATTTTTTTTTGCTTTCATAATATTTGATATCTGAAAAATATTAACAAACTAAAAGAAACAGTAAGAATTTTGTTTACTTAATTTGTGCAATACCTCTTAAGACAACAGGATTGCTATAGTTTTGAGTCATTTTATAAAACGATTAGTACATGACAATCTGACACTATATTGAGAGATCACGTTTTCCAGCTAGCCGAGTTTTAACAAGGCGCTGTTGAATCGCTTATAACGTATATATAGCTTTTTATTTGTAATATCATTGGACTTTAGTGTTATTATCAGTACTTTTTAGAGGAAATATAGTGTCTCGTTTAAGGAATAGTGCGGCGAATTGTGCAGACTGTTGGCCGCTAGGAAGGCGAGCTTGTGCGCGTACTGGCACACGGCCGGCACGCGCACTTGAGCCGAACAGTTGAAATACAAGTGAGTCAACTTGTACGTTAGACGCTGGACCTGGAAATTTTATTTAAAAATGTTTCAAACAATGTAATCCGGTGAAGTTGTTAAGGCCTTGCTAAGACAATAATATAGTCGGTTGAGAAAAACAAAATTAAACTATCACGGGACGCATGGCAGATGTGAAACATCAAAATTATTTTGTATAAGTTATATGCCTAAAATAATAAATTACGTCAGGAATCAGCTATGGGATAGTTAAAAGAGAAAGCTAAAAAAATGGAAATTAGTTCCATAAAATAATTACTGTTTATTTATTTTATTACATAAATATTCATTTTTATTCAATACAAAACTTAACTAGGCGCTGGCGCGGTGTGTTTGGTGACATTTATCAAAGGGCGCTAGGTTGTCAGCGCGTGCTACGTAATACTATTAGAACAAGTGTCCTACAAGACAGGGTTGCAAATGTTTTTGAGTACTTCGTTAATAGTGCAGTCACCGAAAAGAGCTGGCAAGAAGCTCAATCAGGTTTATCTTTTTAAAATACATATGGATCATTTCACGTGAGATTTACAGTCACATTTTTTTTGTCGAAATATTTTTTTTTCATGTTTTCTGATCAAAAATAATAGACACGTATTTTTTTTATGTGATACTTGAAAATTTCGAGATATGATTTTTTAAAGTTCCGGACACAAATCTTTTGAATCTAGAGAACTCATATATATAAGCAAGTATACTCACACGGTCGGGAGGCAGGCCCGTGGTGTCCTCGAGAACATTATAAGAAGTGGGTGCGATGGTGCCTTCTCGGACATTTTGTGACACCAAGTAGAAATCATACCTGTTCAGTAAGAGATTCATAATGTCTGTTTTATAATTATACTTTTTACTTGATATTTTGCTAGCGTTAGTGCAGATTGTCCCTCGGGAACAAGGTCTTTTTTAAATTAAAGTTATCCAATACCCTTTTTATCCTCAGAAGTATGCGTATATAACAAAATTTGAAACTGGTCAGTTGAGCTGGTAAGATGTAAATCCGTAACAAGGGAATTAACTTACATACGTATTTAGGATACCTACTTCAATTCTATTCGACTCATTGAGTCTTTACATTTAAAAATGATTTAAACCCAATTTTAATGTGCTATGTTTAATTTTTTTTTAAAGATTTTCACTTATAACACATAGAACGAAACTCCAATTTTGACTTTCGTAAAGTTTTCACTTTTTTATGATTTTCATATATCTCATGTACAAAATTTGAAGATCTTAAAAAATTACGTAAAATTTTAGGAATAGCTTTTTAGATTTTAGAAGTAGATTATTTTGAAATATAGCAACTTATATAAGAATGAAACTAACCTTTCGGGCAATGTAATAACATCGTCAATAACAGTGCCCGGGCGAGGATTCTCTCCAGTCCTTCCGCGATCAACAAACACACGTGTGTTTATACGTTTCGAGACAACTATGAACGCCAACTTATACTCGACACCTGCATATACTTCGTTCAGTTTTTTCTTTATCTCCACAACCTGAAAATTAATTTTAAACACATATTTAACTATGTACATATTACCTAGTAAACTTATGAACTACTACTAGCTTTACCCGCGAATTTGACTACACGGAATTTCACAAGAAAATTCTTATTCTTACGTGCGCGCGACTTTGGACACTGATCTTTTTTTAACTTTATTTTTGGCAATCAATCTTTCAGATTATTACTGCCATTGTCGCGTAGTCAATGTTACAAGCGTCGTGCAATCACTTCAATATTGCGTCGTGCGAGTCAATATTCCAAGAAGCTGGTGGATCCCTTTTTAGAATCTTCCAGGGAGTTTTTGTGGCATCTCAGGATTTTTTGCTCCGTGGTATTATTTTCTAAAACACCACCAAATTTACCAAAATATATGATCTTTAATCTATTATATTTTTAGGAACTCTTCTAGAATAAAAAAAGTAACCAAGTTACTCCTTATAACAGCGGGTATCTTTCAAAATTTCAAATTTTGTGCACTTGTTTGAAAAAAAAATAATGCTTTACTTACAAGTACCGTATATGCTTTCATATACATTTAGTACAAAGCTGTTTTCACATTACAGACACTACAATTTTATTAGTTTATCTATCTAATACCTTTAAACGAGCAATTCTTGTCTATTTTTATATTTTCTGGATCTCGGAAACGGCGTCATCTATCTATCTAATACATTTAAACGAGCAATTTTTGTATATTTAGGATCTCGGAAACAGCGTCAGCGATTCCCGCGAAACTTAGTATGTTCGTGGTTTCGGGGACGATAAATCAATTTAGCTAGATTTCATTCCTAGAATATAAAGGTAAATTTCAACATCACTCTCAAAACAAAAATGGCTCAGATGGGAATCAGCAGCTTCGAAAATCCATGTAACCCCAGTTCGTGACAGCAAGAGAGATATGTTTTTTTAATTGATTTTTTTTTGGTCAAGACATGCTAATTTTGAGAGACAATGACCAAGCCATGCTAGGTCGACCAGGTACTGCATATTAAATTCAATTACCACTAACTGACTACAATAAACAAATTTAAGAGGGGATAAGAGAAATAATTACCTCATGATTGTAAACATACGGCAATTGGCCGTCGCCGACCCCGTCACGATAGATAAATATTCTAGTAGGGAGACTTCCTGAAAAACATGACCACATTATAAAACTATTATTAAATAGATTCTTACATGTGAAAATACAGTAGAATCATACTAGTCCTGCACTACAGTAGTCCGATAAATTCAATAATCCGATAAAGTTGGCGAGGCGTAAGCTGAGCTTTGCATTCGTGTGAATGATTACCAAAAGTAGGTTTTAGGTAGTTTTTTTTTTAATATCATAGGAGGTAAAGGAACAGGTGGATCACCTAATGTTAAGTGATCACCACCGCCCATAGACATTTGCAACACCAGGAGTCGCAAGTGTGTTGCCAGCCTGTGTTTAAGGTAGGGGAAAGTGGAGGAGGGGGAATGGAGGTGGGTATCTGGCGCTTTCAATAACCGAACGAAACACAACAATGCAAGCACTGTTACTTCACGTCAGTTTTCTGTAAGAGAGTGGTACTACCACGAGCAAACCGACCCATTTATGCTGAAACTAGCGATGGCTTCAGCGTGGTTCTACCACCTGCCAAATACATAATGTAAGTGGGAGAGGTATTCTAGTTTAAAAATTAAATAAGTAATCATTGTTAACATAAAAGCCAGCTATAATATGTATGACTGACGAGCTTGTGAACATATTGTAAATGTGAACAAGAAGTCCGAGATCAATACATAAAATGTAATGTAATGAAACTTGGATATAATATCTTTATACTTCATGTCTTTAAAATAATTATTTAAATCACACTTTTCTTTAACTCGGCTATTTAAAGGTTTTCTTATTCTTAGTTTATTTGTGTTGGGCAGTCATTTCATTAATAAATCCATCATAAAAACAAAATATTACGAATGAAACACGCGACGCTGCTACAAGTCATGTATAGTTAGCACCAAACTTTTTGACCGCTCTGAATATAGTTGCGCAAAATAAAAATGTAGATATAAATACGTAATATACTGTACGCATAACATCGAGACAAATTAAGGATAAATAAATGCCAATTTTATATCTCTATAATACAATTCTAACTTTGTTTTTATTTAATTCTTCACAGTATTATGCGCAAACCAAAACTTACGGCTATATTCAGAGCGGCCAAAAAGATTGGGGAGAATTGTATCTATGTGCACTTAGACGAATGCAAAGCTCAGGTTTCGCCTTGCAGATTGTACGCTACGCTCACGCTTCCCTCACCCTCTAAAAATTCTATATAACTCAATAATTCCAATAATCCTACACCTACTGGATATCAATAAAAAAAATAACCGTCACGGGACGCCTTGCAGATGTGAAATATCGAAACTGTTTTATAATAGTTATATGCATAAGAGAACAGAATACGACAAGAATCAGTTATGGCATAATGAAAAGATAAAGCATAACAAATTTGTTCCATAAAATAATGACTGTTTATTTCATTACATAAATATTCATTTTTATTAATACAAAAATTCAACTAGGCGCAGGAGCGATGTGTTTAGCGGCATTTATCAAAGAGCGCTACATCGGTCGGCGAGTGCCGCATAACTCTAGTAAACGAGTGGCCGTCAAAACAGTTTCAATCGTATGTTTATACAGATAGGTTTGCAAATATTTTTGAGTATTTCGTTAATAGTTCAATGTTCGTGTTTTACGTCGCCACACCGACAATCATGTTTACCCTCCGCCTATAGATTCATATATAGTTCCACATCAACAATAGTGCAGAATTAATGAGACTGTACTATATAAACTTTTACGAATACTAACCATTCCTTTCACGGAACTTCTTGAGGGCACAGACCATATTGAAGCCCATGTGACTGCTGAGCTCCTCGCCCGAGGTGTGCGCGTTCACGGCGGAGTAATACTGCGTGAGATTCTTGTCGAGCGTGGCGACGAACGCGCCGTAACTCTTCTCTTTGAAACGCGGGTCGTGGCACACGTCGTAACCGATCACGATCAGCGACGGTAACGGTATCTCTACAGTCCACGGGGCTCCTCCCAACTGTAAACGATTTACCATTAAGAAAAATCATATAAAAACCACGTCAATTTTTTTTTTTGACTGCTTTAATTACGAATGTTTAAAGGGTGACACCCTTCAATCGTGCGATAATTCATGGTGACATTTAACAGATAAAATAATAATATCAAAACAAACACTAATAAACTAGAAAGAGAACCTTAGTTAAAGTTTGTTCTAAAGCTTTTAAAAGTAAGGGAACGATACTTTTAAACGTAAAAAATCACACCTACGTTCAATTACCAAAATAGTAGGCGCTTTTCAAGGTTAATCATTATGTAACTGCTTATTGTCGGAATCCTGCACAGTCGAACAAAGGGAGCGCGGTGCGGTTCGGAGTGATTTATCGCTTCCGTATTTATTACACTAGTAGGTTTTGCGTAAAACATCTGATGTTGAGTGTATGTATATCAATTTTGCGTTCCCCAAAATTCTCAAATATTAAGCACCAATTTCTTTTATTAATTTAGAATGAGAAGCAAGTAACGAGTAATCTGTGACAATATTGCACCTCTTTAACCAGTCATGCTGTATAACCGTAAGTTCGGGCTATACACAACACTCACATATTTGCACACATACATGTTCGCTAATCACAAATAATTCATACATTAAATACAGTCGTGTTTTATAATGAATCGTTAATAACCATAAATTAATGGCAAATAATGTCACTCTTACCTTACAGTTCATCTGAATGGCCACCTTAGTGGCAATAGACATTGCAGATTTGCTAGTCATGTTTCGAGCGCAAACAACTTGTGTAGGCACCGCTCGGTCCACAGTGCACTTCTTTTTGATTGATTCATACCTGTTATAATTCAATGCAATACAATCAGAACAATATAAGGAAACATAAGTAAGTTTTATGTATGCAAAATTAAAGAAAAGACTTCATATGTAATATAATATTACTTTTTCAATGCACCGGAATGTTCTTGACCATATCTAAGTACCAACTTAGTCTAGGATTGTCGTAAACCTACTTATATCTCAACTTCTATACATTTCCTATATTATTGTGAAAGTTCGCTTGCGATTTGTCGAATTCAAAGGTCAATCAATAAATTTCAATAAAATGGGACCCACTTGAGAATATGCTCTTTCTAATAAAAGAATAATTTTGCAAATCTGTTTATGAATAACGAAGTTCGAAGGTAACAAATATTTACAAAATATCCTAACTAACCAATATAAGTTAACTATTAGGTAAATACGACAGTGTGTTTGTTACGGTTTAAAGCCTTAAATATATATTTCATCACAACAAATTTACTGTTTTCGAAGGATAGATCGAATCTACTTTAAAGCGAGCTAAGCAGGGAACAAAAGCTAATACAAAATAATTGGGTACTTTCTCCGTTTTGGAGTCACTTTATATTGTTATTAAGTTTGGTCTATTTACCGGTCCGGAGAATTTCTTGCTAACACGCAAAGAATCATTGCTGGATTCTTCTTGGCGATGGTTGCTTCACACATATTACCATATTCAGTGGCCGAATCCATACGTATAGTCACTAAAATTAAAATTATAAGATGAAATGAATCACTAAACTAATTTATTAATAAAAATCGAAAGGTATTTCGAAGTAAAAAAAAATATAGTGACATTAATAAATTAAAAAATAATCTAAATGATATACACATATGTGAAACTGAAGAAGTATTCAGTGAGAAAATACTGTGAAATTACATGATTTTTATGGATTAAGCTAATGGAAAATGTGTCACATGTCACTAATGTCAAGAAAAAGCTTATTATAAATACTTTGTGATAGTTACAATTAACGGTTTGTAGAAAAAAAAAACTAGTATTTGAACACTAAACAAGGAAACATTGATAACTTATTATCTTTATATATATGTATAATACTTCTGTCCTGTGTGTATATGACTAAACTCTTAAACAGCTAGACAGATTTGATAAATTGTTTTGTAAGTGATCAAAAATCAAAATCAAAAATACTTTATTCAGTTTAGGCCCTAATAAGGCACTTATGAACGATAAAAAATACCATCGGTTCGGAAAACAACCCAGTTATCGAGAAGAACTGGCAAGAAACTCGATCGGGTACATTTTTTTCTTTCAAGTTCAAGTTGATTCAGGAATGGTTTAGATTAACAATTCGACCGGGTATGTGGTGTTGGTGTTGAATTGTAGCATTTTTTAATTATCCAGATTGTCTGATAGTAATGTAACAGTAGATTTTTTTTTTAATTTTACGTTAAGGCTAATTACACACCTATTTCTGGTCTGGCCATTCGGAAACCACAGCCAGCACCGGTTTTCATAATAAGGTCGACGAATGACTCTGCGTCCCGGCGCTGGCGCTCCGGTGTGATCACAACCCATGATGGCAACTGAGCGATGGCCAACAAAGGTTTTGATCTGTTACAAACAATATTCAATATCAACTAAGTAAAACAACTACTGACATGGTGCCATAGTAATTTACTTATAAAAGCCACTGCTTGGAAGCCTGATTGTAATGAGTTGAAGAGAGTGTAGTTTATATGTCTAAAAAAGTTTCAATATCAACACAATTTACAATCTAGAAAAAGAGAGAATTAAAAGATTAGTAAAGGAATAAGTAAAAATTAATAATGCATAAAGATTAATAATGAATGAACGTGAACGTGTTTAACCAATAAGAATAAAGCACAAATAAAATATTTCTCAAAATCAATTGAGTAATCTATTTCTTCAAAATGTATTTGTATTTTTTGTCTGCACTGAGATTTTCCTCTTAGAGCTGTCATGTTGTATTTTTATTTTTAAACATGCTTTATATACATATAATCTGTGAGTGTTTTAAATGCTATATATATATATATATATATATATATATATATATATATGTATTATATGTATAAACATGTACATAATGTGAATATGATCTACTCTTCAAAAATAATACAATATGTACAACGTAGATGTTGTAACTTGATTCTTGAAAATGGTTATTTATTTCATAAAATATTTTAAAATATAATTTTCTTACTATTAGTTAAACCTTGTAACCGTCTTATCGATTTTAAGCTATCTCAGTTAAATTTACAATTATTACTGGAAAGTGTAGTGATAAGTCTTAATAATACTCTGTAAGTAAAATTTGTTTTAGTTAAGGAGATTAGCCCTAATCAATAGCAGAATTTATGATCTTACGTATACTCATTGATTAACAAAATAATTTAAAACTATGCCCACATATTCCCAAAATTCGAAATATAATATATAATAAATAATAATGGAATTGTTATGGATTGATACAATTTCTCTAAATTTCATCTTAATTACATTTAGGCTCAAGTATAAGCCTTCAAATTGAAACAATGGATAAGAGGTTTATATAACTTGTGGAATATATTTACCTCATATCTCTAGTCCAGCCTTCAGTGGTATCTCCAGCTGGGTATTTGGAATTATTGCCCTGTATGATGGATTCAGGAGGCAACTGACGTCCTTTGATCCTAATTAGGTCATTAGCCAATTTCAGTGACCATTTACCGAGTTCCTATAAAATAAATCAAGTGTATATTTCTAAAACATTAAAATATAAAAATAAAGAGTGATTTAAATAGATAAAATGTAAGGAATACTTGTCTATGTTAGTATTAAATCATTGCTACATTAGGCAATTGACACTTATTTTGTTAGGTCTTTCTGATATTATATTAAGATACATTTAGTCATTTATTTTTGGCACAAATTCCAGTTTCAATTTTGTCGAAACAATTGTTTTTTTTTTTCGATTTATGAAACACTAGCCCCTGCCCGCGACTTCGTTCGCGTAGTAAGTTACTTTGCGCTAACGATAACACGCAGAGGAAGCTTTCAAGTGGAATAAAATCCCGATTTTGAAACATTTTTCAATGGTGCTCCGCTCCTATTGGTCTTAGCGTGATGATATATAGCCTATAACCATCCTCGATAAATGAGCTATATAACATTGAAAGAATTTTTCAAATCGGACTAGTTCCTGAGATTACCCCCGACAACGTCACAAACTTTATCTCTTTATAATATTAGTATAGATAATAGACAAAATATAGATTTACCCAGATATTAATGAATAAAAGATAGTGATATTTTTTTCGAAAAAATGTAAAACGAAATTATAAGAAATTAACAACAGTACCTCGACAACTTCAGGAGTCTGCGTCAGTCTCCTATTGAAATGGAGTAGCTTTTCAATACGCTTGTCCGGTCCAAGTTTAGTGTACATGTCTAGCGAACGCATAAGTTTAAAGTTAGCTCGCATTTCGTCAGATAACCCCGTTTGGAAGCACAACTCCGGGATGAGGTAAACGAGTTCTGGCAACCCGGCACGAATCTCACGTGGTTTGGAGCGAGATATCAGCAAAGGCTGATTCAAGTCCTGGATTCTGATATTGTATTTCTGCAATGTTTTTTTTTATTATTATATTTATTCTATACACCAAGATCTACTATTCAATTTAAAAATAAAATTCGACGGGAAGCGGTTAACCGCGACTTCGAAATAGCGTGATATTTAGCAAAATATTATCCTTTAGTGAAAATGTGCGCGTGCAGACTCTTTGAATGATTTTATTTGGGCGAACATTTATTTTAGAAAAATAACCTAAATTAGCCTTTCTAGTATCAGCTATATGCTAGTGAAAGTTTAGTCAAAATAGGTCCAATCGTTTCTGAGATTGGTCAGAACAAACAGATAGAAAAAATGACAATAATTTGGATTTTTGGTATAAGTGCCATATATATCCATATGTATTTAGTAGAAAATTGTTATTTTAAATTTTACATTAGAAACAGATATTTCGAGTCTATTTATTTATATGGCTATATACCTATATAAATAAGACTTTTAGATTGATATATACTATACTATAAAATATAATAAAAAAGGAAGTCTTACCTTATAGTAATAATCGACATAACTAATAGTGTCATCTCTCATTTTGAATGTAGATTTTGGCGAAACATTCCAAGCGATGTCATCAATTCTGTACGTGCGTTTGTTATAATCGGTCATGACGATTCTCCCTAAAATCATATTTTTATCTTCACTATTTATAAGTTTGATATACATACAAATTTGTTTTACTTCTTACATATCATGTCTAAGCTACTACTTAAATACATATACATACATTTGAGTACAAAATGTATGACGACTAGTTTATATATGAAGACGTAGAACAGGAGAGATATTCATTATTAAAATGTATATAAAATCTATACCTTTAAATGAGCAATTCTTGTAAATTTTTATATTGTTATATATTCAGGATCTCGGAAACGGCGTCAGCGATTTCAGTGAAACTTAGTACGTGGGTGGTTTCGGAGACGATAAATCGATCTAGCTAGATTTTATTCATAGAAACCTTATTTTACCTAAGTTTTTAGGAAATGAAGAAATATAGCTAGAATATAAAGGTAAATTCCGCCGACGCTGTTAAATCAAAAATTTCTCAAATGGAAATCAGCTGCTTCGAAAATCCGTTCAACCCCAGTTCGTATCAGAGTGAGAGCAAAAGAGATTTTTTTTAATATTTTTTTTATAGAAAATGCGCTAATTTTACGAGGCTAACAGTTTATTTCAATTTAAAAATGTTTTTTAAAGAATCGAGCCAGGCTCGGTCATCCGGATACTGTACATTAATTAAAGAAAAATTACGCGCTGCGAAGTGCCAGTGTCATTTACAGTGATGGAAAAGAAAACAATCAGGCAGTGAGTTTATTTACATGTATATTAATTACCATATAATTTTCAGAATTATTGTTGTTCCTATCTGAATCGAAATTGGAGCATAATGATGCATAGAATACATTTTTTTTGTTTTATTACTTAAAATTAAATTTTTCTTTAAATGTTGTGGTAAATAAAAACTTTTTAACAAAAAATTAAACCGCCGAAAAAACTGAAAAGCAAAAAATAATAAACCTTTTACTTTATTAATCTTAATAAGTACGTTCTTAAAGTAATGTAAGTATACCTAAGTGATTTCAAGTCGGCGCCAAACAAGCAAATTAATTAATTACGTAAAGCATATATATAACAAGTTAATATCAGCGAGATAACAACCGGAACGGGCACACGCTACCGCTGGTTTGAATTTAAAGTAATTTAGTTCATTGATTATTTGGCGCCGACTCAAAATCATTCTGAACAAGCAATCATTCTCTATTTTCATACCCTTAGGGTTGATTTTTTTTCCCCAAATTTATATGGGACCAACTTCGAAGTCTTCCAATAAAAAAAGAAAAAAAAATGATTTAAAAAACTCTAGCCAGAGATAAGCACAAGCAATTGTTTTTTAGCAATCGCGAGGTTTCATTGATAAACGTAAAATAGTAGATCTTCTAATCTAATGTAAATAAAATGATAGCGTTGCACGAGCAAATATTACTGAAGATATTCTTATTCATTATTTTCACTCCATATACTTCGTTCTTATCCTAAATAAAAATTACCACGCTGTCCTCATCTAATATACCAGGTGAAAGGTATGACACACGCAGTATTCTAAGATTCTCCATGGTCATATTTAACAAATAATAATATTAAAACAAATATTAATAAACAACCAAGAAAACCTAAGTTAAGGTGTTCTAATACTTTCAAAAGTTTAGCAACAAACGTGTAAATAAAATAATATACCTAGGTGCAATGACTTATGCCAAAAGCTACAATGGGCGAGTTAATAGTTTTCGATAGTAAAACGGGCAATAAACCCTTTTGTTTTGTTCCTGACGTTCCCTTTCAAATGAAAGTGAAATCACCCGATGGTTATTGGGACTGTGCTTTAACATACACACGTAGTGGATTGTGTATATTTTTTGTATTTTTTTTAGATAATTAGGTCAAATAATAAGCACCTATTTTTTTATTGATTGAGAACAAGAAGAGTGCAGAATTCCACCAGAAATATTGCTACTGTCTAGTCACATGGTATGGTTATTAAAGTGGAATGGCGATTACATCAGTAATACTTATCATTAAAGAGAAATATCATTAAGAAACTTGGGCGAAATCTTGTATAATAAGTATGCTAATACCTAGGTCATCATAGGAAAGGGTGTAAGTTTTGTTCATTTTGCCTGACAAGGGAAAGGAATGAATCAAGAATGAATAAAATTTTGCATAAATAATACTTGAATGACTGTACAGGTAACAGGGATAACTTGTTTTGTACTGTGATATACATAGCAGTAATAACAGAGAATTAGACTAGATGGCGAACAACCTATTTTTTTATGGAAAATTTCTATTTTAGTTTTTATACAGCAGATTTATGGATGCGAGTTTGTATCGCTCCTGGGTTGTAACGTTATTGATAAAAATAAAGATCAAGAAGTCCTAGCTGTTTTTCTGTACTATTTTGTCATGTGTAGTATGTAATAAGTACCACCATACAGATCGATAAATTAATTACGGCACAGGTTCATTTTTTTACTTATGGACCTATGCAATGTACATTATTAACAGGTGTAAAATAATTAACTTTATCCATTTTATTTTTTCTTGGCATGTACTTTTATTAGATAGAATTCAAATAATTTCTATATCTACATACCAACAATATCTTGGCAGAAACTCTTTTTGTAATTTTGCCCTTTGGTGGTAGCATATTCATTAATCATTTGCAGCACGTTGTCCATTCTCAGTACCTATAATGATGATATACTGAGATTATTTTTTTATATTTGTAATTACACAGATTCACATACCGTTATATGTATTAAAACGTCAATATTTTATGTTCTATTACTTAGGGACGTAAAAATCATTGACCCAATTTTCTCTATTTTATATATTTTTACATGTCTTCAAGTGAGATCCTTGTGTATGTTTTGTTAGATTAGGTAGCATAAAAATAGTAACAATAACTGTAAAGCATTACGGAAAATGTGCCTAAATAAATATACCATGTGTTATAAAAATGCATTTTATATCGTGGATGCATGTGCTGTATCTATTACCTACAATATTTGCTTACCTTGTGTGCTATCTCAGTAACCATCAGTAAATTCCCTTCAAACTGATTAATGGTTGTCTTGTATCCTGGCCATACTTGAAGTTTGTATTCAGGAATGTCGACCTAAAATGTAACAAACAAGAATACAAGTATTACTCCGATATTATTCATTAACAACTTCAACCCGCTCCAGGTTCACATGGGTTCAATGTAGTAACGTGGCGTTATATAAATAGTTTATACATATTTTGTACTGATTTAGTATCTATAGTTAATCAACATCATAAAAAAGTTATGTAAGAATCTTCAGGCAACTTTTTGTATTTTGGACAAATTCTATTCATTGAAGTGACATGTTGAAAAGGGCAATTATTCAAAGTTAAATGCCTAATGTAATTGAAATGTTTTATTGGGTAAAGACTGTTACTATACTCTCAAATAACAACACAAATAGCCAATTATATCTTAATAATGTAATAAATGATAACAAAAAGACCTTGATAAATTATATACCTAAACCTTTCTCATGAACCACTCTACCTACTGGTGAAAAACGCATGAAAATCCGTTCAGTAGTTTTTGAGTTTACTGCGAACAGACAGATTTGGCAGAGGACTTTGTTTTTTTTTTTTAATTATAATATGCAAAACATAAAAATGGTTGAGTAATATTTACCAAATAAATATGTACTAGGCGCCCAGTGGTCGACATGTGACCATAGTTAATTGATTTTTTTAAAGTTTGAACTTTATTAGGGTTCTTTTGTCGGAGGATATACTTCTATAATCAAAGGTTTTCATCATGGCTACTCAGTTATTTGCCATTTGCCATGATCTTTATTATATAATCATTAAAAAAAAATCTATATGTAAATGAAAATTAAATATAAGATTGAAATAAAAACTACATGGTAAAGCTCAAATTTTAACCAAACATAACTTTACGAAAATAAAGATATTTATCGCAACCCATGACACAATTTTCATTTAATTTTACACGACACCATGGGGTGGTATTTCTGGGTGATATTGAATTAAATATAGTCTGTTCATTATGAGAAATAGTGATATGCCCAGTATAATCGTTTGAAAAAGAAATGGATGCACAATACAATCAAATGGTGAATCCAAGACAAAGACGTTTTTAATACTACCATTAGTTTTTGAAAATAAATTCTATTTTGTTGGTACGTGAAGTTAAATTGCAACATTGTAATTGCGGAGGTCTAAGTCACGGATTATTTTTATGAACAAAACTCCTATTTTGATTATACAAAGTATTATTTGGCTCATTTTTTTATTAAATCATCATTTGAAGTGTGTTCACCATAAAAAATAATAAACATTACAATAATAGTTATATTTTATAATATCATTGTTGAATGTAGGATGGAAAATGGTAATTAGAACGTAAAAGTTAAAAAATACATATAGTCGAGCATAGCAAACGCCTTCCTTCACAACCTTTTTTGAAATTCGTATTTATTGACGGTTGTCAAAATGTCTTTTTTATTTACATGTGTGTATGTGTTGTGTAAAATTCGAGTAGTAGTGTGAGTAGTGCATATTTTAATTAATTTTAATGTACTTCTAATGCATTTTATACAGAATAAACAGCTTTCTGCACTTCTCCGCCATATAAAGTTGTGGTCCGGTGAAGCTGTTAAGACCTTGCTGGGTCAATAGCGTAGTCATTTCGAAAAAAAAAAAGCCATATAAACTTTAACTATGCCAAATTTCAAGTTCACCCGTTGACGGGAAATAGGTTAAAAAGGGGGACAATTGCTTTTGCTTCACGTATTAATTTATAGATATTATATTTTTAGATACAATTCTGTAGTACATAATGTAATTCCTAAGGTTTGAGGAGCGCTAACAATGTAGGAACCCAAAAATCTTCTTACAAGTTCATTATAGTATAACACAAAGTACAAAACATTAAAACCTTCCTGAATAAATTCTCTTTGCAATAGTAAAAACATTATCAAAATTTCTTGTATAGTTTAGTAGGACCACTGGAAGTCACACTCAGATACGAAAACGGACTTTGTTTTGTAATATTTATTATAGACTCACAAGTGTCAACTAAGTTTCCAGTCAACATAACTTATGAAATGCTGGAAATAATGTTAAATATAATTTTAGAAACAATGCTATATAATTCTTAACAGGTTTTAATATTAGTTCTAAATAACATTTTTTGATGCAGGTATTAAATAGAATACAACTGATTTATATTACTTTTATACATACCTTAGCTAAAGGATCAAAGTAGTCTCTTCCTACAAGCTGAAGATTAAGTAGTATGAAACATTTCCTTACAATTATGTTAAATATCTGAATGTAATGATAGTCTCCGGGACTAACGTCACCAGTAAGCTGCAATTAAATATCATAATAAGTAATACTTAAAAAAATTAATTATGTAACATATTTATTATCGTACATATATAATACAATATATTTCCAATACGATTTTTAGACATAATACAATAGAAAATCAATGTCTATCCATATAAATAGTTTCAAATTACTTTTTTATTACTAAGTTATCATTTTTCACTGATATGTTATTTTATTAGAATTTTTAGAAGATCACAACAAAATTGCCTTATTAAATTTGAGAGAAGAATTGTTATTTTGGTGGACGCAATTTTGTTAACAATAGGTGTGAATGAAACCTATAACAATGAAGATTTACCTTTATTAATAATCTCATGCGTTCGCTATCAGTCTTTCTATCAGAGTATAGTTCCATTGGATCCGGATGCAATCTCTTTAGTGTGTATAATACAGTACCATCAAACAAATATCTGTAAATGTGAAAATAATATATGATTTATATTAAAAATAATTAATATCTTATTTACAAAACAATGTAAGGGAGTATATTTAATAAAATATACAAAAGTAATTATAAAGTTGTAAAAATAGTAATTACCCTCCAAGTGTCTTTGCATGAATACGTAGTAGAGCTTTACGCACACTCGTACTATCTTCCTGGGGCGAAATATCGACATGGTACTGATATAAGCACCACTGGGGTGTTTTCTGCACCAGGAAATAGTTTGCAAGCAAATCAATAGGAGTGCCTGTTGTACCTGTGAAATAATTGTATTACAGTATAATCTCAATTATCCGACACTTCGATAGATCAGCACGTCCAATAATCCAGCAATAATACTTCGCAACATACGAGAAAAGGTGTTTAAGTCCTTGCTAGTCCTTACTACAAGTTGCACAAAAGCAGATCTCAATTAAGGATTACGTATTTTAAAACTGTGTGATTACATATGTACATGTTAATTTATTACATTACACTCATTTATTCCCTCCATAAATTACTTTAATTTATTCATTACTTATGACTTTTTCACTATAATCCAGTAATCCGAACATTTCAAAAATCCGGCACGCTCGGATTAGTGAGATTATACTGATTTTTATTTAGATACTAGCTTTACCCGCAGCCCCACACGCGTTTTTTAAATTGTATTAAAGAATTATGAAATTGTGAGACTATATACAATTATTGAAACGCTCTTTAAAAAAATTGAAACTACGACATGCACGCCACTTACAGTAACAATGATGTTGCAATGATGTTAACCATCAGCAACATATTATATATACCTTAGTGCTCACTTAAACTGTATAAGGAAGTAATGAAACAATAACATAATAACAATAACAATAATTATGTCGAATTATAAACAATAAGCTGATAATTATTTCTCTAATTTAAAACAAAGAATGAGTTGACATCTTGCTAAATTTCATGCAATGTCGCAGGTAACAGCTAGTTTAAGATATATCACTTTTTATAATGTTTTTTATAATGTTCGCTATCTACCAATAAAAATTTCACGAAGATGGGTCTAACCGTTTTGGAGATAGTATTGTGGGCGAAGCCACGGTTAACAGCTTGTATAAACTAAAATTGCCTTAATTATTTTTATTAGGTCAGCTATCTGTCATTGAAAGTCTCCTGAAGATCTGTTTAACTGTTTCGGAGACAGTACTGCGGGTGAAGCCACGGTTAACGGCTAGTATAAACTAAAATTGCTTGAATTACTTTTTATAAGGTCAGCTCTCTAGCAATGAAAGTTTCGCGAAGATCGGTTTAATCGTTTTGGAGATTGTGCTGCGGGTGAAGCCACGGTTAACAGTTAGTCTAAATTAAAAAGAGATTAAATTACTTTTTATAATGTCCACTATCTATTGGTGAAAGTATCGTGACAATCGGTCCAGTCGTTTTGGAGATAGCATTGCAGACGAAGCCGCGATTAATACTTAGTCTAGTTTAGAGTAGCCTAAGTAACCCGTTGTAATTTCAGTTGTCTGCCAGTAAAATTCCTGACAAAATCGGTCTAGCCGTTTCAGAGATTACCGGAAACAAACAGACAGACAGATCGAGAAAAAAAATTAAAAATTGCATTTTTGTCATCAGTAACGTGTATACATATTTTCATATCCAACCAGTCATTTTTTTTATTTAGATAATACACACAGACACTTCATTTTTATTATATGTATATTTATATTATAATTTAGAAGGCTAGCTAACACTTTGTATCATTTATTATTTCAACAAGATATTGTACAAAGAAAAATACAAGAGCACCATACCGTCTCCCTTACCTCTTAATGACAAGAACACAGATAGTTCACATGAAGTGCTTATAAAACTTATAGATTCTTAAAAATGTATAAAATTAAGCTATTGATCTCTTTAAGTAAATACCTAGCATCTAAGAAGTGAGACATTTGTTTCATCAAAATCCATCCCATAGTTTTTGAGTGATGTACTCACAATGGCGGACTTCTATCATTTTATTTATTTTTTCATACCAAGAACGTCGCAAGTAATAAGCTAGTCGAAGATAAAATTGTTTATATAACTCTGTATCTTAGCTATCTACCAGTGAAATTTAGACGTGTAGATGAGCAGCAATGGTTACAGTGAATATGCTTGATTACTGATGTTGTGTCTACTCAAGTTTGGGTGCAAAGAAGTCCAAGGCTTTGATGATTTATCTGCTTGTATGCAGTCAGGAACACTTTGTTTTTCTGAAGAGCTGCATTCTTTGTTTCATGCAATCATGTGTAATTTCGAATAAAGCTAATTTATAACTTCAACACTGGCAGAGGTAATATGACATTCTGACAAACCACCATATAATATTTAAGGAGTCAACAACAAAAGTCCATGTTTAGACAGCTAAGCATTAAGAGATACCAAATGCAGTGCAAGTGCAGCAGTGCAGAAGGTAAATGACACTTCACAGTTATTGTTGCCAGACAAGTTCAAAGCTACCTTATCTACATATAGTAAAGTTGAATAATCAGATTTTAAATATATAAAAAACCCAAATATACAAACTGAGAGCAAAGATCTAAAAATATAAATAGGGCAAGCACATTCCGATTATAAAATGATTGGAAATATAAATACTAGTTTGTAAGGATATTTTGCTTAAAAAAAAAAAATTGTGCTGAAGGCCCTCCATGCAGAAGTGAAACTTTGTAATGTGGAAATGAAAATAGGAAGGGGTAAAAATTGATATATACATATATATATACTAGCCACTGCCCGCGACTTCGTTCGCGTGGAATAGATAGACCAACACGCAGCAGTTCTCAAAAAGAAAAAACATCCCGATTTTGAAACAATGTTCATCTGTGCTCCGCTCCTATTGGTCTTAGCGTGATTATATATAGCCTATAATCATTCTCGGTGAATGAGCGATTTAACACTGAAAAAATTATTCAAATCGGACTAGTAGTTCCGAAAATTACCCCCTACAACGTCACAACATCACAATGAAATTTGGTATAGTTAAAGTTTATATGGCGGAGAAGTGCAGAAAGCTGTTGTTTATTTTATATAAAATGCATTAAAAGTACATAAAATTAAGTAAAATATGCACTACTCCCACTACTGCTTGAACTTAACACAACATATACACGCATGTAAATAAAAAAGACATTTTAACAGCCGTGAATAATTACGAACTTCAAAAAGGTTGTGAAGGAGGTTGCTATGCTAGACTGTATGTATTTTTTAACTCATACGTTCCAATTACCATTTTTCATCCCACATTCAACAATGATATGAAATATAATTATTATTGTAATATTTATTATCTTTTATGGTGAACTCACTTCAAATGATGATTTAATAAAAAAATGAGCCAAATAATATTTTGTATAATCAAAATAAGAATTTTGTTCATAAAAGTAATCCATGACTTAGACCTCCACAATTACAATGTTGCAATTCAACCTCATGTAGCAACAAAAAAGAATTTATTTTCAAAAGCTAATGGTAGTAGTATTAAAAACATCTGTCTTGAATTCACCATTTGATTGTATTGTGCATCCATTACTTTTCCAAACGATGATGATACTGGGCATATCACTATTTCTCATAATGAACAGACTACATTTAATTTAATATCACCCACCCATAGTTTCGTGTAAAATTAATTGAAAATTGTGTCATGGGTTGCCATAAATTTCTTTATTTTCATAAAGTTATGTTTGCTTAAAATTTGAGAGCTTTACCACCTGATTTTTTTTTTCTAATTTATAATTAATTTCAAATTTCCTTTACACAGCTTTTTTTTAATTTTAATAAAATGATAAATGTTTTTTTAAATGATTTAAATGTTAAATATAGCCATGATGAAAACCTTTGATTATAGAAGTAACAAAAGAACCCTAATAAAGTTCAAACTTTAAAAAGCCAAATAACTATGGTTGAATGTCGACCACTGGGCTCACACTAGTAATAATATAAATTGTTGTAATTAAATAAAAAAAATCCATATAATAAAATATATACTATATGTATGTAAAATTATATCCAAAGACGAACGATGTAAAATTATATCGAAAGCCAAATTCGACTCATGAATGGATCTATTTGATCAGTCCTATTTGTACAAATGGTTGAGGTGTTACTGTGTTGTGCACAAGAAGTTACATATATATCTAAAAACTGGTTCAAATTATATCTTTATGAAATACCTTTTTTCATATGTAGAGCTGTTGGGCGAGTATGTATGATGGTCATTTGTTCTGGTAAAACCCTGCCTCCTCCACGACGAGATCCACGACCCACAACAGTGCTACCAGCATCCCCACCAGCACTTTGTTGAGATGAATGACCTGAACACAATAACAATTTAACTTAAACTAGCTTCATGACTCTAAGAAAGTAGTAATGGCTGAAGATAGAGTAAATTTCATAGTAACTTTTTTTCTACTTATTTCATTCTAGCTGACCGGTGTCCACTTCATCGGGTGGTAAGCATTTATACAAAACTACTTTTTGTAACAACTCAAATATAAAAGACATAAGCTGTTGCTGACTTTTTTGTAGGCATTATCAAACTTTAGAACTAAATCAAATATATCGCTCATCATTAAGACAGCATTTGTAAGAAACATTTGCATTTGACAGTTTTTTTTCTCCGACTTACTTTGCAAATCTGGCTACCACAATAAGGTCTTCATTTTTCAGTTCAATAATAGGTCTTTACCTATGAAATTACCTTTCTGCAGAACTGGCCATTTCAAATCAAAATAATTTATGTTTGGCTAAGAACTCTAATTTCAAATTAATTTTATTTTAAAAACATGGAATTCTTTTTCCAAAAGTAGTCATTTGTTTATTGATTAGTTTTACATTTTCATCGCATTTCAATCTTTTTTGTCATCATGGATACGTACGTACTAATTATGGAATAAGAGTATCGTCGTGGCAAGACGTGTATCCGTCCCGTGATGACATATAGCTGCCCCGTTTTTTCGCATATGTCCAAAGATAACTTTAATAAGCTGCAGGTTCTCCAAAACCGTGTTTTACGTAAAGTGACCGGTGCCCCGTGGTACATCCGGAGAGTCGATCTCCATAGAGACCCCTTCTATCTGGGCGTACGTAAAATCACTTACGATTAGCTATTTTGAAAAAGCCACGAATCATCCCAGTCCGTTAGTGGTATCCGCCGCAAACTATGAACCCGTACCTAACGCTGCGCGTTATAAAAGACGTCCGCGACACATTTTTACCGACCCTCCTAATCCAATCACGTCAGCGATCGATCAGGACCAGCCTGTCCCTCGAAACAGAGCGTGTTCACGCCCACGCCCGCGTAACCGCAGATCACGCCGCCGTGGTCTGGGGGTTAATTTCGCTCCCGCACACCCGATTAGGCCTCCCACGGCAGCGGCTCAAGCCTAGGTTCGATCCCTCGGTAGGGAGCCCTTGAGTGCGTTGCTTGCGCCATACGGTGACACACAAATATACATCACTGCTTCAACATTATACGATCACCCCCACACACGTGCACGCCTACACGCTTACACATGAAAATGGAAGGGTTTATTTTTTTCCCTTATCGAACTGAAAAACTCTCAATTTTCCGATAATAGATATATGGAGGAGTTGTTGAGGCGTGTATGCTTGGTACACATATACGTTTCAACAACTCATACATATATGAATAGTTAGTTAGAATAGGTCGCGATTTTGCATGCAACAGGCAACAGCCAAGCCGAGGTGTGCCGTGCACCCTTGAGCTGGTTGCCATAATAAAATCGACAGTCCGGTGAAGTTGTTAAGACCTTGCTAGGTCAATAGCGTAGTCAGTTCGAGAGAGAAAAAAAAAAAACAGCATGGATTTATGGAAAACAGATCAACTGTCACAAACTTACTATCTTGTGTCCACTCCTGGACAAAATAACTTGACAACAAGAATCCTGTTGATGTTGACCATCTAGATTTTAAACGAGCTTTCGATAAGGTTCCTCATCTATGTCTTGTAAGAACATTGGATCACTTCGGAATACATGGTACACAACTCAGATGGATAGAGAACTATCTTGCAACCAGAACATTCCAGGTGCGAGTTGGTAACTCTATCAAATCGAAAGTGTGTCCTGAATGGATCAGTACTCGCTCCGACTCTAAAATTTTCATAACTGATCTAATTGAATTGATAGACTCTGAATCTGCCTTCTTCATTGATGATGGAAAATTATTTGGGAACCCATTAATCAACTCAGGCCCATTACAAAAAGACCTTACTTATTACAAAGATACAGTGCTGGACAAAAGACTGGATCATCATCTTAACTACAGCAAAATGCAGTGTCTTGGATCTAGGTACCTCCAACCCCAGACTTACATACTACTTGGAAGGAAAATCCATAGATTCCTTCAAGTTACAAAAAAACTTGGGTGTAATTATATCTGATAATTTAAAATGGGAAGAACACATTAATTCAATAGTCAAGAAAGCTAACTCTTTTGTGTATGTAATCTGCAGAGCTTTTCAATCAATGACTGTGAAGGTCTTTCGAAAAATCTATAAAACCTACATAAGACCACTCGTTGAATATGGCTTCCAGGTATGGAGTCCCTACTTCCAGAAAGATATAAACCTTCTAGAAAGTGTGCAAAGGAAAACCACAAAAATACTGTAATCCTTAAGGGAAAAATCATATGCAGACAGATTGAACGAACTGCACCTGACTATTCTCAAAGAAAGACGCCTTCGTGGTGACCTCATAAAAACACACAAAATAGTTACTCATAAGTACAACTTGCCATACTTATGTGAAATGTGTATTTTAAGAAACACAAGATCTACAAGAGGAAATCAAACTAAAATATATCAAACACTTTCACACACAACCATTGCTTACAATTTCCTCAGTAATAAAGTGGTACTAAACTGGAATTGATTGCCTGATGAAATAGTATCTGCTAATTCTGTACATGCTTTTAAAAACAGACTCAATAACTGGCTCCGGACTAATAAACTCACTTTAATAAGTGAACATTTGCAATGACCAATACCCAACAAAAAATTTCAACACAGTATGATATAGACGTATCAGCAATAAGCTGATTGTTTATTAACTATAAATAAAATAAAAAATATAGCCTATGACACTAATAAATAACATGGCTTTGTATTGGTAAAAGAATTTTAGAAAACAGTTAAGTAGTCCTGACATTACCCCCTACAACCTCACAAACTGAGAAACTTTAGCCTTTTATATTAGTATAGATGTTAATGAAATAAGATTAATATATCTCACCACTAAAAACTTTACTTGGCTGTCTAAAAAACATTTACATCAAAATGATCAAAGTATTAAGCAAAGTCATCAAAACAAATGAAAAATACACATTCCTTGATAATATCACATTGAATCAACACAGATTTGAATCATTGCAGTGATCCCGAGCTTTCAGTGAAAGAAAACATGATGAAAGCATAGCAAGATAGCAGGTAGTTTTCTAATGTCTATCTGACTAGCTACTACCATTAAATTAGAAATATGGTGCAAAGTATCTGTAGATCATTTTTATGATAATTACACTTGAGAGCCTGTTCTCATTGCCATGTTACCACCTTCAGCCACTGCATCAGTTGAAAGTTAGATGAGATTGTACTGAAATATAGATAAAAACATGCAAACATTGCTAATAAATATACCTAACAAACAAGTTTGACTAATACCTATTTCTAGTTTTTGCATACGCTGCTGTATGTTAACATCTCCAGGGTGCTCATGAGTTGTTGATGTTGTACGGTGCGATGCACGTCCAGCTTGAGCAGTGGGAGTTGGGACCCCAGCTCGAATAGGTGGTGCAACTGTAGGTGGGCCCCAAGCTGATGGCGGTTGAGGGCGAGGCCCAGATGATTGAGGAGCTTCACCAGGCCTCCTTGGAGGTTGAGCAGTCCCATCACCGCCGCGACCGGCACGGCCGCGTGCCCTTCCTCGGCCTCGTTCAGACATCTTTTAAAAACCATAACGTGGTGTTTTATTGGAAGGTAGTAACGTAAAACGTAAAGTATGTACAATAGCTAACAGCGAACATTCTTATATTTGAAAATATGTGAAATATTTTACTGTCTCTTCTCATATTTTCGTCTAAATAAAAGTTTTAACATTTTTATATAGTAAGCAACTCTTTTCGTAGAAAAAAAAATGGCCGACCTGGCTTGCAACGGATACCGAATCTCTATGTGAAGAGGTAAAAGGCAACGTATTTATTGATCATCCAGATGCACTTCTATTGATTGCGCAGATGCACTGTTACTGATTTTAGTTTTTATATTGGTAAAAGAAATTTTCTGAAGGAATATTTTCTACAACGTATATTTTGATTGTCCATAAAATACAATATTGTAACAAGTAAAAAAATTATAATAAATAAACAACAAACCTTTTCTTATTAATTTTAAATTCAAACAGAACTAGTAATGTTTGATGTACGAGACTCAAAACAACTCAAACCTGTACCCAAACACGTTACAACGCGAATAAATTTTTGACGAGAGTTGCTAACTTCCAACAGTAATAACCCCTAAAAATTTAACATGGTAATCAAGATCGACATTTATTGTAATGTTACTAATTTTGTAATTTTTTTTTGGTAAATTAAAGTAAAAACTGATATACAAATAAATAAAACATTTTGATATTGAATTGTTAATAAAAACTTTATAATTTTAATTATTTTATTCCTACGTTTAGAGAATAAAACTTTATAAGCTGGCAATATTATTTGGGGACGCTGCATAAATACGTTTATATTAGAGATGTACATTTACAAGATTTAAAATTAAAAGCAAGATCAAGATCGACTTAAAATCGATGTTAATTTGGCTAATGCGTAATGAGTTTAACATATACAGATAAGATAAATAAAATTTTGACTTACTTAGCGAAAAAACAACTAGTTCAGAAATTTAATTTAGTACTTTTTTGTAAGTATAAATGTTACATTTTTATTATGATCTTTAGTTGTTGTGTCTTTAAAAAGTAGTTGTATATGCAGATTAGATTTTTGGGAGTAGTTTGTCAAGATCAACAAATAATCAATAATATTATTAATAATATTGAAGCTACATAAAATTTTTGTTCTCTAAAAAAAAATTAAGCCGTCACGGGTCGCCTGGCAGATGTGAAACACGTGTGTAATGTAGTAAACAACACTGATACACTATAGGTATGCGTATTTTTGGTTTAATGTATTACTGTAAAAATAACAGTTTTAAATATCATCAGAGATACTCTAGCCAGCCTCAGTTTCAAAAGATTTATAGACGCAAGAGTACAAAACATACGATAACTTGTTTTATCAACTTGTTCTAGTATGTCTATGTACTATGATTTAAATAATCTAGTGTGCTGCTATAGCGAAATGTAGTCTAGCTAAGACAATTATATTTTGTTGTTACTGTTTGTTGTAAACTATATAATATTTACCCGAATCAGGGTATTATACCTATATAAGAAATCTTTGTTCGTTTTATTGAACTATAACTAACTTAAATTTGAATCTTAAAATTAATAAGCTATATCAGTGATTAAATTGATGTATGTCGATAATCGACTATACATTTCACTTAGTTTTATGTGAAAGATACGTACGCGTATCTCTAATTAGTACAAGTGTAATACTAGTTATTGGCGGAATTTTAGATTGGCGGGATTTTAGTCTGTCATGAAGTGGATTTTATATTTTATTCACTATTTTGTGTTATTTTACTCTATATTGTATAAAATTGGTGGTGTTTTATGTAATATAGTTTGTTTATAGTGCATAGGTGAAGTCGATGGAAAATAATACCTCGGACCATGAATTCTGAGATGCCACAAAAACTTCCTGGAAATTCGAACAAGGGAACCATCGTCTTGTTGGAACATGGAAATATTAACCGCACGACACTTTACCTGAATATAGATCTCCTAACTTGTCCTGGTAATTTTAATCTTATATTTAACTCGATCAAATCCACGTTTGGAGATATTTGAACAATTTTGTTTTATGAGTACTCGAAGATTAGGAATAATAAAATTTTTGAAGTATTATATAGAAGACTTGGCGCTTAAGCCTTTACATTAATTTGGACATAGAAGAAAACTGTTTTTTTTTTTTCGAACTGACTACGCTATTGGCCCTGCAAGGACTTTATAGCTTCACGGGACTAATAAAAACTGACTAAAGAATATATACCTAAGAACTACCCATATTGACAACTTCAGAGTTGGCAAGAGAAACGACTTTAAAATTAAGAAGATAAAAAAGAGGGGAAGAAATTTACGAAATATTCTATAGATGATTTGGCGCTTATGCCTTTACAATAACTAGGAGATTGAAGAAAACTATCTAAAGAATAGACGAGAACTACCTATATTAACAACTTTAGAATTGGCAGTATAGATTAATTCCTTCGCCTGTCTTATTGGACGAATATTATTACTACTACTTACATTGGCGTGTGGTGAAAACTTTCTTTCCTAGAGTACGTTTACAAGATCAGCTAATGGATTTATGAATTAGTAAATATGTGTGTTTAGGTATATAGCATGTTTCACAATACATTCAGTATATATTGTATAGTATATATTCGGGTGTAAGGGGTGGCGAGTAACATCTTAAGACTTGAGACACCCAAGCCAACTTCACCTGCACGTGGTGCACCTGCTGATCAACGAACGAGGCAATGGCGATAGAGGGGTGGTAGGGTTTTACAGCCCGACTGGGTCGCAACCACCATGTATTTGGCGAAAAAGCCCGTCATAGTGACTCGCTTCTGCGAGTCGCGTTTCGGGATCAGTCTGTGCATATCCAGTACCGGGTGACTTTCTTCATTATAGCCGGCATGACAGCAGCGACCGGCGATGGATGATCTGTCTCTCGGTGGTTGTCGATGTTTTTGGATTGTACTATACTTAACATCAGGCCTAGTGCCATCACTTTGTCATGCTTCAATAAAAAAAAAAACCGATGGCACGTGTCTCAGATATAAATATACCTAACACTTAATAAATGAAACGGTTAATTGAGATAACTTCGTTAAAAATTATATAGGTAATCTCTTTATTCTGTGATCTCTTTCACCTAGGAGTTCTACGTTCAAAAATTTGGAGTTCTAAAATTATGAAGATCTTAAAACTAAAAGAACAGGAATAACCCGGAGAATAAAACACAGTACATTGGAAATTTTATTACTCTCTATGTAATTACTATAATTAGATTTACGAAACTTTGCTTAAAGCTTGTAGGGATGTACAAAAAATGTAGAAAAATTGATTAGTTGAACTTATAACTATAATATTGTCTTTACTGTTTATTGTGATGATGAATGTGGACAACGTAACAAGGTATCGACACAAATTCCATCAAAATCAAACTAAGTCAATTAGGTAATTTTGTATTTGGAAGGTAACCGAGATATTAAGTAGCTGAGGTGTTTATTAGTACTTCTGGATTATGTTAAAAAACGGAGTAAGTATGATGTCTACGATCTGTGACATTTATTCCAGACTAGCTGACTCGTGCAACTTCATCTGCACCAAATCGGTTATCACTGGTTTCAATTGTACTTTTAAAGGCGAAACAAATTAATAAACCTAAACCCATATTGCCTTTACACCTACGGTTTCCAATTGTGAATCTAAACTATCAAGGGACTCGCTCAAACATATACCCAGGTGGTATGTGAGAAATCTTTTAATCTTTTATTAGCCTGGAACCCGTTTATATCATTATCTACCAAGTTCAATTAAGATAAGAACTAACCGATATACCTATATTTGCAATAAATGTTTTTTTTGGCGATTTCAATTACAGTCTTTGTCATTAACTATTTAAAATATATATTTGCCAAAATAAACATTGTCTATAACACTGAGAGATAATATACCTTTCTAACATTGAAAAAAAAGGCTAAATCGGATCAGTAGTCCCAGTTATTCCCCGAGCACAAAACAATAAAACCACGAAATATAGCTTAGATGTTTAGCTAATCTGCCTGCTATATATAGCAGAAAGAAGATTTACCAAAATCTGTGAAGAATTTCATTAACTACAAATTTTTGACTTTTATCCGTTATCCTGGAGAACCTTTTGCGTTTTAAGGCACAAAAAGGATCCTAGATGTAGCTTTATAATATTAGTTATCACCGTGTCAAGTTTCGTCAAAATTTCAAGTTTCAATTTCAAAAAGTTTCACTACTTTCAGAGTGATAAGTCCTCACAGGGACAGACAGACAGACAGGCAAAAATTATAAAAGGACTACACCGATTATAATTTTCAAACAATATTTAATATACTGATTTCTGATGTACTGACTGTCTAGTACGTTTTCTCTTAATTAGCTCTTCATATTTATATCATCCTTCTTTCTTCTAAAAGGCGCTCTTAATACTCTTGAAGATTTATTTCGGCCTAGATGTTTTTTTTTTCATTATGTTTGCGCCCAAAATATATTATTTTTTATATATTCCATATTATTCTTAACATCTAATAAAAATAACGATATATTAACTTTGTTTCTATTTCCACATAGTACAATATATTATTGTTTATATCACGGGTATTGGTTCATAAAAGGCATGATAAAATACCGCTTTAATGTAGTTTTGATGTTATCGAAAAAGCTGTAAAAGGTTGCGACGTGTTTTTCTATAGGAATTAATGGTAGTGTGACCGCGTGACGGATAGCTACCAGACCCGCAATAGTACCGGTCATTCATTACAAATCATTACCTACAGAGGTAGATTTCTTTTTATTTATATTTTTTGTTGTTATTGAAGTTATACTTGTTTTGGCGCGTTAACGTTAACGTAGAATAAGGAGAAAGATAAACATTTTAAAAATATTTTTATTTTGTTACGCCAAAGAAGGTATAACTTCTAACGCACACACAATTTTTTTGTACATTAATTATATCTTTCGTCGGTAACTGTTTTTTGTGATATTACCTTTTTAAAATATATAATCATAATCTAATATATTTGCATCTTTAGCACATGATTCAAGTCTTATAGTATACTAGCTTCTGCCCGCGACTTGGTCCGCGTGGAATAGTTACTATAGGCTAACGCCAACACTCAGCGGAAGCGCTCAGAAAAAAAAAACGATTTTGAAACATTCGTTTTGGGGCTCCGCTCCTATTGGTTTTAGAGTGATGATAACCTATAGCCTTCTTCGATAAACAAGTATAGATTACTACTCTTCTCACGTACTTAACTCCAGTCGTCATTCAAATTACAATAACTTTTGACAGAGTGGACCGATTTTAATGATACGAAAAAGAAGTTACTCCTGAGGATATGCTTTATGATTTTCTTGCTGAGGTTCTATTTTGTACTCAGTACTTTAGCAGTGATGCGTGGTCATACAAACAGACATTTCTAAAAATGATGAAAATGTATTCTATTATTTATTAATAGATACCTGCAACATTTCTTTTCACAAAAATCTAAAAAGTACAGACACTTTAGGTTTACATATTTATTATATGTATAAAAGAAGAAGAAGTAGATAGTTTATTATCAGATAATAAAAAAAAGTCCGCGAAAAACACAACGATAAAACAATTTTAATTATTTCTACTTCAGTTATCTCAAGGGTTCATTATTGCTTTGCGTTGGGCTTCTCTAGTGATCTTAACGTTGTATTAAGTTCGAAGTCTTCCAATATTGGAACAATTCTGATGTTGAATTTATCGCTATTAGGTAAGAGTTGTAGAGGAAAACTTTGTTATTATTGCAGATGGGTATTACAATTAATTGAAAACAACACTACACACGCATTTCGATAGGTATATGATTAAGCAAATAATACAAAAGTTATAAAATATATTTTTTAATCATATTTCTTTTGGATATCCGATATTCAACCGGTTTTGGTTTGGATTGAACTGCTATAATAATGCAGATGGTGATATTTTTTATTTCAGAGGTAAGCAAAGTAAAGTAAAAAAAAAGCAAAGTAGTAAGCAGACTGTCCATCTCACTGTAAATAATTACAGTCGTCGGTACTGCAACACTAGGGCATTTTCTGTTATTAACTTTAAGAGGGTCGCAGTATTTTTTTTTATATCATAGGAGGCAAACGAACAGATGGGTCACCTGATGTTAGGTGATCACCACTGTCCATAGATACTTGCAACACCAGGGGAGTCACAAGTGCGTTGCCAGCCTGTGTTTGGGAGGAGGGCGGGGGGGACAGGAAGGAAAGGAGGAAGGGGAAGAGGAGGGTAGGTGGGTCTCCGGCTCTCTAACTGACCGAATGAAACGCAACAATGCAAGCACTGTTACTTCACGTCGGTTTTCTGTGAGAGGGTGGTGCTTCTCCGGACGAGCCGACCCATTCGTGCTGAGAACAATAATAGCTTCAGCCTGGCTCTACCACTACTATCTATCTATACTACTACTATATCTATCACTACTATACTATCGTCATAGTGATGACAATCTTTCTGACGATGAAGGGAATTAGGAAAAAAAAGAAAAATCCGTTGACGATATGTGTTTCTACCGTGAGTGAGCACGTTTGTAGGATCTGTGAACTGTCGCATTTCAGGATCAGGCAGAATATATTCAGGGGGTTTTGCAGGCTAATATGACAGCGGCAGTTAACGATGGATTAAAGATCTCTTAGTGATAGCAATTGTTTGTCATTAGGTACAATGACGTCACTTGTCGTGCTTAAAAAAATATTATTATATAAAAATCATTCGTGCTCCATTCATACTTATTGATTTGAGTAACTGTTTACTCTCATTTTTATTTGGAATTTGTAACGCAAAAGAAAATACAAGCAATTTCATATTCATTTGACACTGCTTTAAAACGGCACGTTTTACTTTGGCATTTTTATTAGCTCCCATTTCCCTTTTTGTAACGGGATCGGTCTCACCCTCACTAGTGGAAATTTATTTAAATTCTTAAAAGAATGTTCCTCTTTTTCTTTGTCTTCCCATGCTCTAAGTGTAGGAAGTCCTAAGTGAGTTGGTAAATAATATTTTTGTTATTCAGTTCATATTTTGTATCATTTGTTGAGTAGCAATCTTGGAAAGGTTTTAATGTTATTTGATATATTATCTTATTACTCAAATGGCTTTATTTTTCGACATTTATTTTTACGTTTATGGTTGTATTATATTTCAAGATTTAAGGATTTTACATACCTAATGTTCTATAAAAATGTTATATTCTTTTTTTTCCAAAATAATACCTTCGAATTATGCAACATAACTATAAATCTATAGCGAAATACTTTTATAATCACTAGTACCAATTCCGTACAACAGATATTTTGCATTATTTTGATGAACATATCTGTTAATTGTTTGTTTAAAACAATGAATGTTACAAGTCTACCTACTTTATTTCGTACTGGAAGATGTTACCTAGAAATCATATAATTAATTAGTCTTGATGATTATTAAAGTATTATAACAAACTACAGTTCTGGCTATATATTTGGAATTCAATAGCAATGTATCTTTGTGAGTCCCTACAATGCCATATATTAATTTTCTTATAAGATTCATTTATCAGAGGAAAGCTGTACTCTATTCTTTTTAATAAAAATAATAATTGTAATTCATACTAAAATTATTATGCTAATTTTTAATTTAGCTAGACTATGGAAGCGATCTTGATTCAGTTTCATTAAGAGATATATTTACTATTTTTTTTTATTATAGGAGGCAAACGAACCGGTGGGTCAGCTGATATTAAGTGATCACCACCGTCCATAGACACAACTATGTTCGAATGTCGACCACTGGGCGCCCACTAGTTTATTCCTAATATACTACTGTAACCAATAATTTAAGATAAGTTTCACAAGTTAAATAAATTAACAATCCCGTAACATTTCTAAATTATAATTGAAATAAACAAAAAATAATTATGAACATGGCTTTTCAGTCCAAAATAAACAATACTAGTATTGTGCAAATCACATCGTAATATTGATTAAAATCTATTCCCTTCGTTGCCTACCCTTAATTAAGTGCTAGTAGAGTTTTGTGCATACCCTTCCCTGGGGAGCTGGGTGACACCGGGCCACATAAAACATTCATGCCTTAAAACCGGTTAATGGCCACAGTTTAAATGAAGCGATGTCGTCTCCTCGGTGTTTATACAGTGTCAATCTGTTTTATATGCCGATATTTACATATTAGGCATTACATGAGCTATATTTAGGGGTTGTAACTGTTTCATAATTGCTCAAAAGAAAATTATTATTGCGTTAATATTTAAAATCAACACTTACAATCATAATTTTGTAATCGTTATCAAAGCGGCAAAAAAAAAAGTCGCTACCCGCGTTACTCTATATTTTTCTATAGTTACTTTTTAAATTAGGCGATACATTTTGATACAGTTTTCAACAATATTTAGCGAATTAGATAAACACATACAAAAGTAATGCACTACGAAAATCTATGCCTTACAAAGAACCACAGAAATCCCCGATAGTATATTTCTATCTTTTAAGTAACACACAGTAATTACCTTCTTTTTCAGATATTATTAAAAAATGGCAGTTTATCACTTAAGCTACTTTGGTCAGTGTGATAAATATAAATTGCCCTTTACATTACTGATTAGTGAAATATCGCAGATTTACAATAATGCAAAACTTCTTTGATTTTAATCAACTAACTGTTAATGTTAAAGTACGAACATACATTCGTACATAGAACGAGTGTCAAGCCAGGGCAGGTCGTTAGTCGTAACTAAACACTTGAAATTTACTAGAAAATAAAGAAAAAGTCATAACAAATTATAATTAAAACGAAGCTTTAATCCAAATCGGACGACATCATGGTAAACAATATATATCTGCAAATTAATCAAAGTTTGAAATAATTTAAATATTGATCTAACTCCAGTAAGTAGCGGGGGCGGGAGGATGCTTGTTCAAACATTTGTTGAAGGCAAACAGCAATATCGGTGCGCCTGGAGGCCATTCCCGATTCACTCGCTTCCGCAAATCGCTTGGTCCCTCAGTATAATGAGGATAGATCATACGCGTAACGAATGCTGATGTGTGAGCGTCGGCTTACCAGGGGATTTATTTAAATTCGTGTTTAATTTCTATAATATTGGACTGATGATTGAAATGTTTTATGGTAATATACGTTTTAGTAGTGTACTTCATTTAAATTTGAAGAGTTCTAAATATTGTTTGTTATTCTTTAATTTTGAACTCATGTTATTGCATAAGTAGAAAACAGGGTGGTAATATTTATTGTCTTCGATTAATATTCAAGAATACTGTTAATGTATCTACTATCTAAGTATGTATTTTGAAAAAATATTGAGTGTTTCTAATGTTATTATAATAGAAAATGATATTACATTATATGTAGGCGGCTATCCCCTAGATCCTATCACGTCGCTAGTCTGACACAAGCCGCGCAAGCGCAATACAGCCGGTCACGCTTACTAGCATGTCATGACACGAAATTATAAATTTATCCACTGCCAAAAATATCGCGCAGCTCGCTCAAAGCAGTTTTCACTTCAAAAAACTTCCAAATTATAATTATGTATTTTGATAAATTTAATTTTCAAGCGTTGACATATGTACTATTTTCACTTATTTCTTTTTAAAGAGATATTTTAGAAACATATAGTTGACTAAATAAACTACACCCAGACTCAAAAGAACATTGTGGATAACATATGTCGATAAGTACTAAAATTAAACAGCTTCGTATTAAAATTTCCTTTCCGTCTTCAAAGTTTTTAAAACTGAGTAAAGTAAAATCGATGATATGCACTCTTTAAAAGCAGAAGTGGATAAACTAACCGGAGGGGTAGTTACAAAGATCATAAGCTGTACAGTATCGGCTCATCAAAGTTTTGCAAAGCCAGCAGCTAGTCCGACGGTACGCGGAAAGTTGCCTCGTAATGAAGACTTATGAGTCTGGCTGTCGCGTCGAGTTGTCTCTAACTCCGTAATTGTCATCTCTGTTATTAGGCCGGGGAAAAGCTCGTTATCAGCTGCATAGCGACGTTGATTGACAGCATCTTCCCTTTATTATAACGATCTTTAGAATTAAAATCGTCATGAAAATTTAATGTTAGCCTGTCGTAGCTATTTCTTAAATGCAATCTGCAATACATCGATCCCAGCGGTGTAAGTACGCTAATTGTAAGTGAGATTTAACTATACATTGTTCAAAATATAATGTTAACCTTGTCAATAAAAACCACAATTCTTTTAATAAATACCATAATGAGTGAGTTTATTACCTCCCTACACATTTGTTACCAGTAGCTTCATTCTGATTACATAAAGATGTACATTTCCACATAACCGTTTTTAAGATTTTAAGATTCATTTTATTTCATTACTTTTCCCTTATATTAGATCTAACCCCACATCAAAATAAATTTAATTTGCTTAAAGAGTAAAAATCATTTATTTAAAGGTTTTAAAACTCTTTCTGATAAATTCTGGTTGTCGTGTTTCATAGTAAAAAACATTGATATGCACGATATGTGTTATTACTTATGTTTTAATAATATAAATACCTAGCAACATTTTTTTCAATAGCAGGGATAAACTGGTGATAATGTTTAAAGACCCCTTCACGACTGTTCGCGGTTACGGGAGTATCGGGGATTTAATGCGTTGTACATCGTTCCATGTGAACGGGCATGATTCATCAGGGCCCATTCACAGCGATCTCTGGATTCAGACGCGGTTTATATAGTGATGTAACCTTAAACTCTTTATAACATTATCGATAAATAGTAATTTGTTGGTTACGATAGAAACAATGTTTTCTTCTCTACATAAATTTAAAAGTATAAGACTAAAAAAGTCAGTATTCATATTATTTTCTTTATAGTATATATTCTTTGTTTGTCTATTATCGTTATTATCGATATTAATCGTTTGTCTTTTATTAATAATATATAAGCTAATCTATAAAATACTATATTTACAACCATTATTATTGAAATATAGCTATGAAAGCTACACAGATTACTATAAAGGGCGTCCTTCGATAATCTAGTTAGGTACTTTAGAGAATCTAAGGTGACGCATAAGTGCAAGTAAACTGAAATAAAATTGAACATATTAGACAAATAAAATTTTGTTTATTACATAAGAAATAACGTATATTCGTTTTTAAAATAAATTCAGTATAAGTTATGTTAAAAATAGTTTAATTTACCTGCAAGTAGAAAGCAGGCCTCGATCAGCGGACAAGCACTGTTATACAATGAAATAATTTAGTAATATTGTTAGGAAAGTTTCCTTTTGGCAGTATGTTCGTCTAACATCCTCTACTTTATTTGTACTTACATTTATATTTATTTAGTTTTTTATATAGTTTATTAATTCATCAAACATATAATGAGCTGCAAAATCTCAATACAAAATATCAATATTAGATGTACACTGATTCGCTTCGCTAGTCTAACGCAACGCGTCTAAAGAAGTTTTCACTTCAAAAAAACTATTCCCGAGGAAAATAGCTCTACTCTACATTAACACGAGCGAAGCTGAGAGCAAATCCTAGTTTATAATATGTTGTAGTTAGTTATGGGCGGACATTTATACTTTTACTTTATAGACTTTAAAGAGTAGTGAAACGTTTGCTAATTGGTATTATTATTCTATAAATAATCGATAAGATATGTCTCGGTACTAATTTTAGTTCGAGAGAGATTTAGCCGACGCGCTGTCGACGTCGCGGATTACCGTGATTTCCCGAGGGGCTCGGACCGAAAAGACACCTCGCTCGTATACGCTATATTACTTTCCCATACTCCAGCTGGTGAGTGACGAACATCACCGGTAATTATTTTATGATGTAATAATTATTTGTTCGACACATCTGATGCTCATTAATTATACCTGATATTATGGAGTAAAAATTAATGAAATATTTGATTTAAAAATAGATATGGGATATTCGACACATTTTTAAAAACAAATAAACATTTCGTTTTAGAGACTTATAATTATGTTGATTATGTTTATGTCCCAAATTTAATATTGTTTAAGCTGTGTTTATTGTGATGTATAATAAGGTTAAAAATTACATTTAATAATAATAAATTTTTTAGTATAAAATGGTCTGTAAAACACTTAAATTCAAAACGTATAGAACTGTTATGTACCGGGTTCGTTTGGTGCATTTTAAGTAGTTCTAACTAATATTATTAATGCAATGTTAGTTTGTTACGCTTTCATGCTTTACCTACTCAATGGAGCGATAAGATATTTTTAATATAGTACACGTTGTCAGGGATGTAGAATATGATAGAGATACGTCAAATCTACATGAAAGCGAATGAAGCTGCAAACATAAATTAGTTTATCATAAAAGATGTTTCAATAATGCATATATCTAAAAAATATTGTTTTCATGAGAAACTTTTCGTGGACGCAATGGTAAATCGTAATAACTTGTATCAATGGTAATTATATTTGCAGAAATATACTTCGACGGCACAAGACTGTAGACAAAGACAACGAGTTAATGTGACACGGGATTCATGAATAACTCCTGACTAAAACATAAATCATGAGATACGATCCAATGAACATATTACTGTTTATGATGAAAATAATAACATCGATGTCCACCCTATGGAGGCGTCAACAATACATCGCGAGGCTACATCCGCCGGAAGTCGCATAACGAGGCCGTTGTTCCGCCCTTCGCCCGTTGCATAGCGCTTTGCCTTGTGTATTTTTCCGTAGAGATGTAATAAATTTTACTGTAACTAGACGTACAGTTATACAACATTAAATGTATTATGATGCAATTCTATTGATAGCTCATATACAACAACAATGTTTTTTATTTTACAACAATGTATTTTAGCCTCGGTACTCCACATAAGGACCCTTTACAAGAAGATTGGAAAATAATTTAGAAGCGGCTATAAGACAAAGAACTGAAGACTAGGCTGTCGCAATAAATGACCTCATTAAATATTATGATTGAAAGAAAAATTGGTTATGTGTATATATATACTTTACCAGTATAGTTTTAATGAAGAACTAACTGTGCCCGCGACTCCTTCTGCGTGGAATATAATGTAAAGTAATAGTGACTAATAAAATCATCTGAATGTATTAAGTCAATTTGTTTTCTCTCGTTAAGTCGCGTCGTCATTAAAATTACAATGACTTTTGATAGAGTGTGCCGATTTTAATGAAACTAAGTGTAAATGCTACTCGAGGATATGTTTTATAATTTTGAGATTGTATCGTGGACGCTGTACTTTAGCAGTGATGCGTGTTCAAACAAAGAGACAGACGGACTTTTAGAAAAATGATTTAAATGTATTTTATTACTTATTCCAAGACACTTGCAACAATTTTTTTCACAAACATCCAAAAAGTAGAGACACGTTGGAATTAAATTCTTATTATATGCATAAATAGATATAAATAGGTTTTTGAAAATTTCATAATAATTTCATTTTTATTCCTTGGTTATCGATATTTAAAAAGAATAGTCAGGTTTATGTTATTATTTCTATTTATTTTCTTTTGTTATCCATACTTTGTTTTTTTTTATCACCTTTTATCTTAAAATAAAATAAGTCTATTAATTTTACTAATAATTAAATTCAAAACACATTGTCATGAGCGCACAAAGTTTTACATACATAATTCAAATATCTTGATTGCAATTTATAAGTGATACTACTGGGTCTCTATTTACTGCGTATAAACACTGCGGAGATTATATTCGGATAGCATTCATTCGATCTCAATAGCTCCATGGTGATGAATACTCGTTCGTAACAATAATTTGTCCGCAGGCTGACTACGGACCTTGTGAATAACGTCCCGCTCTTCGTAACTTATCAAAGTAATAATTCTTAATAAGTACGCGTTTCAAAGAATATCCGATACAATATGATACTATATTAGGGAGTAAAATTTAAAAAGATATGTTGAAATATTTTGTTCAGAAAATTTGTGTTCTACATGTGCTTCTCCCCTTTTACGCCCAGTAAGTATTTATATTTGTTATTTTTTTTTCATACTTCATATTTACGAGTTGGTTATATAAAATAATATTTTCAAAACCTAAGTTGCTTCTATGCAAATGCAATAAATATGTATAGTCTAATCAGCACCAATTTTAATTAGAAACATACTAAATTGATGTATTTTTATTTCGATTTTATTTTTTACTAGCGTGCCCGGCAGACATTGTATCGCCATGATTATATTAAAAATCCTTGACAAGTTATATACCAAAACCTTCCTCATAAATCACTTTATCTATTGCTGAAAACCGCATTCAGTAGTTTTTGAGATTATCGCGACCAGATATAAAGACATCCAGCCAAGCGCGGTAGAGTACTTTGTTTTATACTATGTAATCTATACTATAATAAAACTGTAACAAGTCGAAATCTGTACATTAAATATTTTTTGAAAATTTTAATCAGGGTAGACTATGTTATCGATATAGAACCCAAAAATAATCTTTTTACAATTTTTGTCTATCTGTCTGTCTGTCTGTCCCTATGATCACGCATCACTCTGAAACTACTGAACCAATCTTGACGAAACTTGACATAGTGATAACTAATACTACGAGATTACATCAAATATACTTTTTGTCCCATAAAACGCAAAGGGTTCTCCAGGATAAAGGATTAAAGTCTAGAATCTAAACCCGTATTACTCTGAAAGTACTGAACCAATTTTAACAAAACTTAACACAGTAATAACTCATATTACAAGGCTACATCCAGGATACTTTTTTGTCCCATAAAACGCAAGGGGTTCTCCAGGATAACGAAAAACAAAAATGTTTAGTTAACGTAACTAGACTTTTTTGCGACACCTTAGTACAAGAGCCGGCAACGTTGAAAGAACATGAATTTTAGAATACCTGGTTCTTTAATACATCAATATATATTTTTTTGTATCATAGGAGGCAAACGAACAGGTGGGTCACGTGATGTTAAGTGACCACCACCCTCTATAGATACTAGCAACACCGGGGTGTCGTAAATGCGTTGCCAACCTGTATATTGGAGGAGGGTAAGGGAAGGTTAAGGAGAAAAGGAGAAGAGAGGTGAGCCTCCGGCGCTCTTACTGACCAAACGAAACACTACGATGCAAGCATTGTTATTTCACCACGGTTTTCTGTGAGAGGTTGGTATTAGCCCGAAAGGACACTTGGTAGCCGGTTAACGATGTATTAATGTGCATTTTGATTTATGAATAGGTTTAGGAACATTTTTTTTCAGGAACTTTTAAACACAATTAAAAGCATGAATTTATCACAGTCAGACACATTTTTCTATAAACAATCATATATATACCCGCTGATATATTTAATAAATAAAAATGATACATTTCAAACCAATTATTTTTTTTAGCAAAGAACAAATTTCATTTTATTATACATTATTGATATTAAGATTTCACCATATACAATGAAACAACGATAAACGTAAATGTATGACTTGAGATTGACGCCATCTTATATGCGTCGATTATCAGGCTATACGACACCGAAATACCTTGGGCCGGCGAGGTGAAATATCTCGGCGTCACTTTAGATAAACACTTAAATTTCGATTCACACACATATAGAGTGCGAAACAAAGCCGTTATGGTCTTGGGTCGTCTCTATCGTTTGCTTTGTCATAAGAGAAAAATGTCCCCCAGACATAAACTCACTTTATATAAAACTTGCATCCGTCCGATTATAACGTATGGTTGTTCGGTCTTTGCACATGCGCAAAATCGTATTCAAAAGTTGCAGGTTATCCAGAACCGAGCCCTACGTAAAATCACCGGTACCCCATGATACGTCCGGAATAAGGATCTCCACGGGGACCTCATATATAAAAAATCACTCACACGTAGTTATTTCGAATAAGCCGCGAATCATCCCAGCCCTTTAGTGGTTTCCGCCGCGAACTATGAACCCGTACCCAACGCTGCGCAGTATAGAAGACTACTGCGACACATTTTACCGACCCTCCTGATTCAATCACGTCAGCGAAAGATCAGTACCAGCCTATCTCTTCAAACAAAGCGTGTTCACGCCCACGCTCGCATAACCACAGATCACGCCGCCGTGGTCTGGGGATAAATTTCGCTCCCGCACACCAGATTAGGCCCCGCTCGGCAACGGCTCAAACCTAAGTCCGTTCCCTCGGCGGGGAGCCCTTGAGTACTCTGCTCACGCGATACAGTGCCACAAAACTTTACATCAATGCTACAACATCACACACATCACCTATACACACGTGCACGCCTACACGCTTACACGCTGTTTTTCTTTTTCAGAGAAATAGACGACAAAGAGTTCTACCCTTATTTTTCTCCATTCTATCCTATCTTATATAGTTAAAAATTTTTCCGATACAAAATACATACAGGAGTTGTTGAGGCACACATGGCCGGTACACATGCATGTTTCAATAACTTATATATGTATATCTAGATAGATTAGCTTAAGTTAGCTTAGATAGGACGCTATTTTTGCACAAAACAGGCAACAGCCCAAGCCGAGGTGTGCCGTGCACACTTGAGCTCAAACATCTCAAGTCGGTTGAGTGCTTTCAGCGCTCGCCTCAATAGTTCGATGAAGCTTTAAAGACCATTCCAGGTCAACAGCGTATATATTTCGAAAAAAAAAATGCGTCGATAACATACGCTGCCACAATTATCGCTATCTTTATCGTGCAGCCAGTAGTACTGCACTAAACTATACCTATAGCTATATTCTATACACATATTATTTTTATAGCAATAAATCGGTCTAAATATTAAGTTAATAACTGAATTTGTGTGAAAGATGAAATTTGTACATATTTATATCTATATATAATAATAATAAAATTACTGCTATTCTAACATGGATTAAGATTACTTTTATTTTTATTTCCAAAAAATAGCATCAAGCACATTATTGTCAATACCATAAATGTCTTTCAATAATAATTCCATTTTAATAGCGTTTCAAAGTTAGTGAAAAAATACATCCTAAATTTTAGAATCAATATTTTTGTCTGTAAAGGTACGATATACACAAATAAACGCAACTTACCGGCGGCCAAGTAGCCCGTTGTTCGGATGAATATAATATATAAAACTGGCTTGATTGATTCTTTCCGGTATGGCCTCTGCCTATGTAGGTATTTTCGCCAATATCAAGTGTGACAAATACTCGATATAAATTTAATGCCAAATATTTAGTGTAACAATTTAGAATAATCTATAATAGAAACATATCAACATGGATAAATTACCAAAAGGTGATAGGTACTATGTTATGAGTGGTACAGAGATTATTTATAAAATATATTGGAAATATATTTAAAATACGTTTTCGAAACAGTTTATAACTCTTAGACAATAGTTTCAAGCAAGTGACAGTTGACGACGCTTCGGCGCGATGATTGACGCTTCGATACGGTGTTCATATATTTTTCTTTAATACAATGGAGTATAAAAAGGTTTTAATACAAGTTGAGAATAGTTATGATAAAGTAAGTGGTAGAGATGTTTATTTAGTTTTATGTGGGTTAGTTTTCATCTTAATTGATCCTGGTAGATGTTTTTTTTCTTCGAAATGACTACGCTATTGACCGAGCAAGGTCTTAACAGCTTTACCGGACTACAAACAATGGAGTGTTTGATGGTGCTACGAACGGGTACTAGGCTTATTAAAAAAAATACATGTAATCTGGGTATATGTTTCAGTGAATCCGTGGATAGTTTGGATTCACAATTGGAAACGGTAGTTGTGGCTGCAATCGGGTATCAGTTTTATTACATTTTTCGCGCTTAAAAATACAATGGAAACCAGTGATAACCAATTTGGTGCAAACGAAGTTGCACGGGTCAGCTAGTGATAAATAAATGAATAGTTTAAAATTACTTATAATTGAAAAATATACATGTTTCCATTGTTAATAAAATATATAAAAGCCAAATTAAAAGAATCGCTAATTAAATATCCTGTGTAATATTGTATAATACTGTTTATATTCCGTAGTCTCTGATTCAAGCCTCTTATATTTTAATCCGGTGTAATTGATACACTTTCAAGTGTTGAAAATAGGAGTAGTACGAAATATGAGTCTCGAGATTATAATTGCCTCCTCTTTTTACTACGGAAACTTACAGTGAAATATATCTAAATGGTAAAATATAGTTTCTAAGATGCAGTGTATTATTTAATTATCATTCAAATACGTTAAAGTTATTATTCTTTATTTAATCTGTTTGTAATTTCTCCCCGTACATTATCCGAGACTTTGTTTATTCTAGGTCTATTTCTTCGAACTTCTCCGTTTTATTTTTTGGCATTTCCGTTTTCATTGATTTGTTTCTTTTTTTAGCTAGTTTTGCCATATATTCCGTGGATGCCAGGAGCGAAGCCTGGTATCTTCAACCGCCATTCTGATACCTATCTGGGAATGGAGGTCACATCTGGATGAGTCAAAACAAGGGTAATTTTAGGCACACAAGTATATTTGTACTCTATGACAGCTTGTTGGAGCGGCCAGTCAACCAGTCATTGTTACGCTCGGTACGTAGGCGCACGCGTAGAATTAACCATCTGCCATGTATTACGTTTATTATTCAATTATCAGAATCACCCCATAGTAAGAACACGAGCAATATAGTAAGACTGTACACCCTACACTACACTACAACTAAATACATAAAATAATGAAGGAGAAGGTGGAACACCGTCTCCTCGATATCCGGGTCACACGCACATGCGGGACTGTTCTTGACCTGGAAGCGGTGGAGGTACGCCGCGATGACCCCATGTTGTGTCAGGACTTGCACATGGGTCGGTAACAGTCGTGTCATCTTCACTATCCGTTGGGTATTTCCCACCTTTAGGATGAAGATACGCGTCACCACCCCTGTTGCTGAGGCCTTGTAGAGCTCCTGCCACCGCTCGACAGTTTGTTCTCGTATAATTCGTTTGGACGACACCGGATACCTGGTCTGGTGCGCTTCTCTTGTAAGCGGCCTGTATGGCAAAGTGGTCTGCTGGCTCGTAGTCTAAGGTCCTCTATATGGGCCCACACCCAGCGCAGACGGACTGAACTCTCCACTGCAGATATTCCCCCCAGAGTCTGCTGCGCTTGTAGACAAGGCGGTGCCGTGATGCCGGGTTTATAGGTGGTAGAGCCATGCTTAAGCTACTACTGGTTTCAGCATGAATGGGTTGGCTCGTCCGGGGTGGTACCACTCTCTCACAGAAAACCGACGTGAAGTAACAGTGCTAGCGTTGTTGCGTTTCGTTCAGTCAGTGAGAGAGCCGGAAAGCTCATATCCTCTCTCTCCTCTCTTCTTCCTCTTCGTCTCTCCCCCCTCTCCCCTCCTTCTTCCTCTCCCTCCCTCAAACACAGGCTGGCAACGCATTTGCATCTCCTCTGGTGTTGCTAGTGTCTATGGGCAGCTGTGATCACTTAACATCAGGTGACCCACCTGTTCGTTTGCCTTTTATGGTACAAAAAAATCCAGTCACGATTTAGAGTCACTGAAGATGCTGACCTCCCACACCTTGGATTCGGCAACGGCTTTTATCACTCTGTGGAGTGCAAGCAGCTCGGCCTGATATGTTGTACAGCAGGGCTAAAGGCGAAACGTCTGGAACCTGGTTTCCTGGCCCTCATTCCACTAAGTTATTATATAGTATATTGAACTTTCGATATAGACGCCAGAGCCACCTGACTCGGAATTGGCCTCCAGACTCTTGTACGTGTCGCCCTCAATATTTTTTGTAATATCTATCAACATGTCTTTAATTAAAACATTTAATTTATGAAGTTCTAGGAAAATACATACCAAAATACTTATGCCGTAGTAATTTATAATGACACCCTTATAAATGAACAAAAAACAATTCAAGTTTAAATTAAATTTTGTTTCGAAACTGCCGTGGTCGTTTTAATCAGTGTCGAATTACATAATATTTTATGTCACAGCAAGATACAAAAAGGGTTACAAATTTGCAGCTTTTTCTTTTAGGAAAATGGCGAAACTGACATACTTTTTCATGAAAACAGATTTGCAAGAGATTAGATGGTGTGCGCAAATAAATAGTGTAACTTAGTGTTTAGTGAATCTGTCTAACTGTTAAGTTATACCATAAGTTATTGAATATTTTGTATTATGATTTATATATGTTGTTTGTTTGTGTTTTACGTTGTAGTATTTATAGGTTTTCAATGAGAAAAATGATTGGGATCGTAAATATTTTGAAAATCGAAAACTGAACATGAATTTGGTTCATATGCTTGATTTATGTAAAAAATATACTACGTTCTATATACATATAATTATATTTGTGTTTCGAATTAAATAAAAAGAAACAATTGTTTAAAATTTTATCAGCCCATTCCTTTTTTCTCTTAAAACAATGTGAAGTAACGGTGGTGTGCCTGATGTTAAATATAGTACCTTCAGACACAATTTTCATCACCATGAGTTCAAGCAATCTATTGTCGCTGGTTTCTTTCATGTCGGCCTGTATTTTTTTTATATCATAAGAGGCAAACGAACAGGTGAGTCACCTGATGTTAAGTGATCACCAACGTCCATAGACACTAGCAACACCAGGTGAGTTGCAAGTGCGTTGCCAACTTTATATGGGTGTGGCGGAGGGTAGGGAAGGAAAGGAAAGGGGGGAGGGAGGAAGGGAGTTGAGCCTCTAGCGTTCTACTATCCGGACTACTACTCCGGACGAGCCAACCCATTCATGCTGAAATCAGTAATAACTTCAGCTTGACTCGGTAGGTACTCGGTAGGGACTCGGTAACCTTCACCTACACCTACACCTACACCTGTATAAATAAATACCTCTTCATGTTATATTTACAGAACCTAAGGTTGCAAGAAAGAGCGAACATATTGGCGAGGAGACAGTTCCAAAACCTCACGGTATGGCAAAGATGTATATATAATATTCTTAGCCGATGTCGACTACAGCGATCACACTCGGGGACTGCGTTGATGTCCTTCATACATAGGATATATCTCAGTGCGTAGATGTGTGCGTAATACATAAATGCACTTTGTTGTCCATACACTCCTTGTTCCGATGGAACGGTGAAACGGAATGATCATAAGAGTGTTGGATACAGTGTCTGGTGAGCGATATATTAGCTCCTACCTTCACCTTAAGGCCGTTCACAGATGCCTGTCTGTTTTACCAACGGAAATAGATTGAATTATTACCGAGATAGACCTTTACTGATGCGGGGAATAACCGCGTAACTCGATCACCAAGATACTCTAGACTCCTCTATCAGGTATGGCCCACGGACCGACGACGTTGTTACCGGGGTGTGGCTACCTTGTGCAGGATAGCTATTAGGACCGGCTGATGAGATTTTATGGACCAAAAGCTTGAGATTCCACCATCTTATAAAGTCACTCGGTGGAGTCATAGTAGATAGTTCACTACTTCCTGCGGCAAAGATAAGACATTGCGAACTAAACGCTTAATGAATCAACCTTTTCATTATCTAAATTTATTGTCTTATGGAAAAACCGTTTATTTCAGGGCATATTTTTTATTTCAACTAATTTTAATTTATTTAAAAATATATTCTGTATCATGTATAATATAGAAGGTGAATATTACAGAAATGTATCAATCACTTTTATGATTTTTACTAAGTAATATAAGTAACTAGTGTTATCAGGTTGTATTACTTCCACTCTTTATTTGCACAGAGTTACGGCTTACAGTACTTTCTATAAAAGAATGCGTAGATAACACTGACATCTTGCCTTTTATAGGCCGAACTATATAATTTATACGACGAACTATATAACTCGAAGCAATTACCATTTTCTTATAATTCTCCTATATGTTTTAAGTAACACAAAGATAATAATTAATGAACAAATTAATATTATTTACGTACATCAATTCTATATAAAATCATTGTTATATCATTGTTATTTATGTATCTGAAATATGTGTATGTGTGTAGAGTAGAGACATCTAGCCCTTTATAGGTCAAACTATTGAAGTCAAAGCAATTACTATTATTATCATAAAACTAATGTTGTGCAAGTAATAAATGAACAATATCAATTCCTATTGAAATGACTCATTGAAATCTATATAATTATAATAATTCTCATTTATGTATCTTTAATAAGATGGTGTTAGTGTTAATGTGTCTCTCTTATATATTGGCGCTTGGCGCTAGTATCAATGCGTATCACTAATATGTAGCGCTAGTATCTCGAGTCTTGAATGACGAGCGGTACCGGAAGTGGGTAGCTAACACTAGCCTCTGTCCGTGACATCTAGAATAGTTTTACATTGGGCTAACGCTAACACAGAGTGGAAGCTCTCAAGAGGAAAAAATAACATTGAAAGAATTTTTCAAATCAGGCCAGTAGTTCCTGAGATTACTTCCTACAACGTCACAAACTCACAAAATTTACCTCTTTATAATATTAGTATAGATTACTTATAATAAAATTCTGTGACGCTTTTTGATCTGTGCACTGTTTAATTTTTTGCAACGGATAATTTTCATCTGACTAATCAGCGGTGTTGTGGAAAAAATATTATTAGGTGTAAGTAGTGCAATTATGAATATTATAGGGGAGTTCTATTATATTAAATATTATGATACTAATTTGATCTACACAAGTTCGGGTTATTTCTTCCAATTTTTATTTCGTATAGTTATGTATGCTTGTTTTTATGGTAATTAGCACCTTTATGCAAAATATTGTATATAATAATAATGGTGTCTATATAACAGACTCCTTCGGCATTGAGTCCGCCATTGCGTATTTAACGCATAATGTATAAATAAATAAATACTTCTTTTCATATAATAAATCGTAAACAAACACTGTCTCTATGTTAAATATGCATTATTATTTTTAATGTAACTATTATTATTATTCAAACAGTTGTATTAAAATCACGTAATATCTTTGTTGCGTGACAAGTTTTGCGACAATGATCAGTTGTTAATGGCTGAAATCCATTAGTGCCGTTATTGTAGGTTCATTAACAAAGTATTTAGATAAACCATATCTGGTATTTCCTTTCCTTGCAACGATGTTATATGCCAAACTATTTTAGTTCAATAAGTTTTTGTAAAAAATATAAAACGAAATATCATACATGTCTTTAAAAGCACAACATACTTTCTTACACATTTGTATAATCTAAGGGTAATTTCACAGGAGATTTAAAATCATGATTTTTTTTTGTCGATATATTTTTTTTCGTGTTTTCTGATCGAAAATAATCCACGCGTATTTTTTTTTCAATGTGATATTTGAAAATCTCGAGATATGATTTTTTAAGTTCCGTACTCTGTAAAAATACTTTTCTATTAAAGACTAACTGTAATTAAAGCTTCGAACATAAACTGTTCCCTTTAATTGTGTGTAAGCGTACAAGCTTTAAAAAAAATATAGCACATTGTCCGTTCTTTTTTGAAACAAAATATAGTGCATTGTTATAATGAAATTCATTTTTTAAACTTGTATCTATTTTTTTTTTCGATAAGTTTTTAGTATATATTCTCAAACATACATGCAAAATTTTGGAGCGGAAAAATGAAAATTGTAAGTGGTACGAATTTTTTGAATCCGTTCCACGCGTCGCAGCGAGTAAGCTCACGCGTTCTAACTGTAGTACTGTAGTTGTAACCAGATAAAAAAAATCCGTAATACATACAAGTTTCATTTTTCCACTCTAAAATTTTGTGTGTATGTTTGAGAACATTTAACAAAAACTTTTCAAAAAAAAATGGAAAAAATAAGTCCAAGTAAAAAAAAAAATATTATTATAACAAAGCATTATATTCTGTTTAAAAAAAAAGGACAATGTGTTAGAATTTTTTTTTAAACTTGTACGCTTACTCACAATTAAAGTGTAAAGGTAACATTTTATGTTCACAACTTCTATTGCAGTTAGTTACAGAGTTACAGAGTACGGAACTTAAAAAAATCATATCTCGAAAATTTTAAGTATCACATAGATAAAAAAACGTGTCTAATATTTTCAGTCAGAAAACACGAAATAAAATATCTATACGAAAAAAAAATTGTTTGTAAATCTCCCGTGAAATAACGCATATAACGCAATATATTAATACGTGAAGCAAAATTTTTGTACCCCTTTTTAACCTATTTCCCATCGACGAGTGAACTTGAAATTTGACATAGTTAAAGTTTATATGGCGGAGAAGTGCAGAAAGCTGTATATTTTATATAAAATGCATTAGAAGTACATTAAATTAATTAAAATATACACTACTCATACTACTACTCGAATTTTACACAACATATACACACGTGTAAATAAAAAAGACATTTTGACAGCCGTTAATAATTACGAACTTCAAAAAAGGTTGTGAAAGAGGTTGCTCGACTATATGTGTTTTTTAATTCTTACCTTTTAATTACCATTTTTCATCCTACATTCAACAATGAGATTATAAAATATAACTATTATTGTAATGTTTATTATTTTTTATGTTGAACTCACTTCAAATGATGAATGAATAAAAAATTGAGCCAAATAATACTTTGTATAATCAAAATAAGAATTTTGTTCATAAAAGTAATCCATGACTTAGACCTCCGCGGTTACAATTCAACCTCGTATAGCAACAAAAAAGGATTTATTCTCAAAAGCTAATGGTAGTATTAAAAATGTCTTTGTCTTGGATTCACCATTTGATTATATTGTGCACCCATTACTTTTCCAAACGATGATACTAGGCATATCACTATTTCTCATAATGAACAGACTACATCTAATTCAATATCACCCAGAAATACCACCCCATGGTGTCGTGTAAAATTAATTGAAAATTGTGTTATGGGTTGCAATAAATTTCTTTATTTTCATAAAGTTATGTTTGCTTAAAATTTGTGCTTTTACCACATGGTTTTTGTTTCCAATTTATAATTAATTTTGATTTACACATATATATTTTTAATGATTATATAATAAAGATCATGGCAAATGGCAAATAACCGAGTAGTCATGATGAAAATCTTTGATTATAGAAGTATACCCTTTGATAAAAGAACTCTAATAAAGTTCAAACTTTAAAAAATCAAATAACTATGGTCGAATGTCGACCACTGGGCGCCCACTAGTACAATATAATTATCTGGTAATATTAATTATACGACGTGTTTCGACTTAATTCTTAGATAATACTTAGATAAAACTATTTTTTAGAATTTATATTGTTTTCCACTTGAAAAATTAAAAAGTTTGAACTTCTTTTATGTTTCTGTAGTTACTCAAATATTCCATGTTGAGTTGGATGTATCGTTAAGCGTTCATATGGAAGGGTCTTTGATACATATGTATATGCACACCCCACCGCACCTCCCCGCACACCGTGCGGCGTGAACATTATATACTTAAACAGTAATAAACTAGCTACACTCTAAACCTGTTGTCTCATTTACATAAAGACACATCAGTCTTAATTTTTTTTTTTCGGACTACTCTATCGTCCCAGCAAGGTCTTAACAGCTTCACCGAACTACTACATCAGTCTTACTTTCCTTATTTCCAATAAGAGGTACCAGAATATCTCTGAGATAGTATAAAATTATGCGTAGTTAGTTTCAATACGCAGGTATGTTAAAATAAAAACGATTGAGTTGAGAAGGATTTCTTTTTCTACATTGTTCTATGTCAACCAAGATTATTTAAATTATATTTTTAATTACTGCTAAGTATCTATTTAATTCATATAAAATGATTTCTATATATAATGTAAAAATATATAAAAAGTAATAGATTATTTTTCATTTCAAAGGGTATTTAATGTCTATATGTTAATTGTTTTATTCTTAAAGCAGTGACATGTAACATATTTTCAAAATGCTTTTATTTTATCATTTAATTTTAGCATAGCCTGTAGTGGAATAAAAAGTTTAGTTAAATGACTAAATTTTACATACAAAATCTTATATGACGATTAGCCTTAAATTAAAAAAATTACACACGAATGACGTAAATAAGTAATTATTTATCAAAACAATTTTAAATTACCACATAATTAAAACGAAAGAATAATAATAATAATATAAAATAATCTGTTGTATAAACTAAACTAAATTTATTATTGTGAATTTTGGTGTCAATATAATAAGTAAGTACATGTAAATAAAAAAAAACGAAAAACGTGATATTAAAAAGGAATGCCACATGTGAAAGAAGCATTATCTAAAATGATTTGAAAATAATATTGAGCAAGAGTAACTATTAGTTCAGCAACAATATTAAAATATCGTATTAACACGTATTTCACGACAGAAAAGCATTTTCAATAAAATTATATTTCTTCCTAAAGCAAGGAAGAAATAAAATTGTCTGTGTAAATCAATATAAGCTAAATGACGTCATTTTTCATTCACTATATTTGATACCGTAGTAACTGCAGCTTAGATTTTATTTATGAACTTTTCACCTCTAGACAAGTTGCGCCCTCACTCGGAAATACTATTTTTATAGCGTAAATCTTCTTATCTCAGTTTCCACTCCACCAGAAATCTTATTTAATCGGTTTCATGTAGCTTAAACTGTATTACTTTGTTACTTAACGATGTGTAATATAAATAAAAGAGAGATGTAGTATGTATACATTCAAGCGCTTAACTTTAATTGCACCTTGTGTGTATATAAGTAACACAATTGTACAAATTGCATACAAAAAAAAAAATGGCACACATTTTCTTTGTTACAAAATATAATTTAAAATACAAATTATACATTCCTTTATTTATGTGGATAAATGTATTACTTTTAGCTTAGTTTTATAGTCACATTAATTAAAAACAAAACGCGAATGATTATTTACAAAAACTGATTGATTACTTTGAACATTGAAAAATTTTCAAAAGCTGGGGAAGCTCAGTAGATTGGTTCTCTGGATGGTCCGGTGTGTGGGAGGGGTGAACGGGGGTGGATGTAAACACAAAGCTCTAGCTTCGGCGGCAGTCACGTGGCGCGCCCGCCGGGGGCGCATCACTTTTAAGGGTGTAAACATAATAAAACTAGCACAAGACAACTGTTAAACAGGAACAAATGTATTTTTAAATTCCAAACTTATCATTTCTTTGAGGAAAAAAGTTTTATTTAATCAAAAATAAAAGTTACACAGCTGCAGTTAATTATTAAAAAAAAGACAAATTAAAAAAAACAAACAAAAGAGTATATTGATGTCAATATAAAATAATGTCATAATAAGTTTCAATAATTAATACAAGCAGTATTCCAGATATAATAAAACCTTAATAGTGATGTGTCCTCGGTGTGACTTACCTTGTTAATTCAATCAAACATAATCGTAATTATAAGTTTAATGTTACGTATTGAATTAGAGTAATTGTATGAAATACATCAACCACTCTAAAGAATATCAATACAAAACATATCACATTAAATTTAACATATCTACTAATTAGTATAATTAAAAATATAATATTTAGTATTAGTGTTAGAAATTCTTATATAAACGTATAAATCTTAATGCTTAGGTAAATCTAAATAGTATAAGAATAACCAGGATGTAATCAACAGGTAAGAGTGTTTCAGTTATCACATGTTTGTTTATTTATCGTCTTAATATATGTTGTTAACAAAGTTTGATAACATACCAGCCGAAACAAAGTTGATGCCGATAGAATATCACGGAACATAATAATATTTGAGGAACACAATCTTTGACTTAAAACTAAATAACTTCGCGCTATAGCAAATTAATGAGTGTGATTTTTTTAGAACGCAAATATAGTAAAAGAAAACTAAGTAGTTTTGAAAATGTCATAATTTTTTCTTAAAGTTTTTTATGTCGTTTGCGTTACTTTCCTGTTTAAAAAATGACAATTTATGACGACAATAAAGTAGCTTCCTGTTACAAAATAGAATAAAAATATTTTTAGTTTAACGTGATAAAAATCTATATATATATCTATGTGATCTACAATCTATATGAAATAAATTGAATGTTATATGAAATTGATCTTGTCCTAAAAAAGTAACGCTGTTCGTTGATATATGTGCAGTACCTGAGAATGACTAAAACATTTGGCTACTTATTTTAAGTTTATAATAGACCAAATTGGATTTTCATGCAAAGAAAAATTAAAAGGTTTACAAAATTAAATTTGCAAATGCGAAGAAACACTAGGTCCTATTTCTATTTGATCTTTACATTAACTGGAGATGTTTCGAACGATAAATACATATAATTCTTTTTGTTCGTTTCATTACGATTCTGATAATGTTTTTTTTTAATGAAAACAACGCGACAATTACAAAAGACAGAATACTTATTCAGAAAAATTAAATGATTAAATTTAAAAATCTGTGCACTTTCATTAATAACTGACAACAAAAACAACATATTTGATGAATTCTCATATTTTTTGTTTGTTAAGCTTTTAAGACGGAAACAATAATTAAGGTTCTGTTTTAATAAAAAAAAAATAATAGAGAAATAAAAGTAAAAACAAAATTATTTTAATTTTAAGCAGGAATTAGATTACTACTAATTTAACTAACTAACTAACTAATCATACCGTATTTTATTTATCAATATTCTAATTTAATGTTCCATTTAATTAAAATATTTTGAGATATGAGTCAAATATCTATACAGGTTGATGTTGTTTTAAATATTTTGTTATAAAATAATCTATGATGAATTCCTAACACAACAAATTACTTTCAATACAATTCATCTTGCATGTAAAACCCATGAACGTGCTTCTGAATGTACATACTCCAAAAATCGGATAGTTTTTTTTAAGTTATACTTCTTTTGGCGCATTAGGGAAAAATTATGACTGTAAATTTTATGATGCGAGCGCACACCGTCACGAAAAACCGATACCCTGAATTTAGCTATAGTCAACATTTTGTTTCTTTGTATTTCTTTATATTAAAACTTTTAATGTATTAAATACCTTTTTTCTGTCGTGGTGTCGTTATTCCTACAAACGTAGAATAAGGCGAAAGATAAAATTTTTGAAGGGATTTTTATCTTTTTACGCCAAAGAAGTATAACTTCTAAAGCGTGTACACACACACACACTTTTTTATTTTATAGGTTTTAGCGTTAGCGCTTGACAACTTGTAGTCTGGTGAAACTGTGAAGGCCAGTAAGGCTAATAGCGTAGTTAGTTCGAAGAAAAAAAAAGCTTGACAACTACAACAATCTAGTCTGATGTTAAATGGTGATGTGATCTAAGATCGTAAACACGCTATACCTAGATGGGACTGATCTTAAGTTAAACTGCATAAATACAATAGAAGTGCTTGGAGACTGATTTTCAGCTTGAGGATTATGGTTAGAGAGGCGCATATAAAATATTATAAAAAGCCTTACAAAAATGTTATGGTTTCATCACGGTGTTTTCCTTCACCCATAATTCTGACTGGGTCGCAAGGATTTGAACCTCAGTCGATCGACACTGTGTTCGAACACGCTATCAACTGAGCCGCCATCGTTTGATATACTTATAATACATTATAATATATCGCTTGAATACCCATGGTCAGAATCTTTATTAGATACAATGTTCAGTTGTAATAAAAAAAAAGTTTATTTGATAATTAAAATAAGTTTTTAAAACAAAACGATAACAAAATTTTTGTAAACGGAATTCTCGGCATGAGGAGTTCTACTCGCCACTTGTCCGATTTACTATGTTATGCTGGGGCCAACAGCCATTTAATCTGAAGTCATTTAGAATTTAAAATAATTACAGTCGTAACTCTGCCTAGTCTAGTTATGGCTCATATGTCAGTATGTGTTTAACTTATAGTTACGCAGTATTATACTCGTATTAGTTTTTTTTCCATGGTTCTTTACATTTATGTTTTTTAGGCATGCTGAAACCATTTTACTCAGAGTAAACAGTTTCGGTAACAGTGTAACAACTAATTGCTTACCTCTGTCTTACTTTTTCTGGGACGTTTCCAGTTTGTTCTTCTTTGGATATATTTTGAACATATGATTTCATGTTAGACTTTATTACGGTACGATTAATCAATCTGTATATCTGTAGGTACTAAATTTGTATGTGTAATAAATTTTTATGTGCGTTTGGCAATTAATTATAATCATAATATTTTTTTTTAATTATAGGGCCTAGGAAGGTCCTTGTGAATATTAAAATAGGCTGCGCTTCAGAAAATAACCCATGCTTTGACAAAAGGCAACTAGAAATTCGATCAGTATCTTTTTTTCTATCATTTTTTATGACAATGGTCAGAGTCGTTTATGGCGGATGTAATACTAATTAACGATGTTTATCCATATTTAGTACGTCCTAGTATATTCTATAGTACCGTGTACCGAAGCATATACTATAAATCTTAAAGAAAAGAAAATAGTTACTTATTCAAAAGCACTTTTACCGTGAATTTAAAGCACGTTGTTAATGTAGTAAGTAGCGAAGTCAATCCTTGTAGTTGATGGAACTTTTTTCTGCTTCGTGAAGAATATGTTTTTAAATAGAAAAATGTGGTGTCCACTGGTATAAATACTACATTTTAGGGATATAATACCCAGTATATTACAAGACAATATAAGTGTAGCGTATATAATACAGTAAAGTGTAGCGACCGTCTGTAATAGGTTTGCGTTAAAATTAGATTTATAATTGTATAAGTGGAAAAAATAACAATATGCGCACAGTACAAAAGTATTTTTTTTAATGTTCTAATTACTTCGGTAAACAAATTCTTAAGGACTATATATTCTAGTTTTATATATTGTTTATTATAATTATACTCCAGCAAACAACTTTATACATTTGTGTAACAACGTTATCCAAATATCTTATCTGTATGCCGAAATTTGAAAGCTATTATGTACTCGGTTTCTATAAATATAAATATTAACTTTAGTTTAGAGTTTTGGAGACTTATTTTAGCACTAAAATAATGAGGATTTAGATGAGTAAAGCATGTAGTGTTTACTTTATTTATTATGTTCATAATATTGATATTCCTTTACTAATATTATAAAAAGGTAAAGTTTGCGAGTTTGTTAGGCTGTAGGGGGTAGTCGCAAGAACTACTAAACCAATTTTGAAAATTCTGTTACCAACAAAAAGCCACATTATTTGTGACTTCTATACGCTATGTATTAACCCGAAAACAGACTTTTTTGTGGTGATCGGATTTGCAAATCAAGTCAGAGAAAAACGGTCGAATGAAAATGTTTCTTACGAACGCTGCCTTAATGATAAGAGATACATGATTGATTTCTAGAGAAAAGTTTTAGAGATTGATAATGCTTTAAAAAATGAATAGCATATTTCTAACTTTGATTTAATTAAAACAAAAAAAATCGTTTTTTTATAAATGTTTACTACACAACGAAGCGGACACGGGTCAGCTAGTATAAGATAAATATATATTTATCAACTGCGTTTTTTTTAGACTTTACTGTTAAATAATACATATAAAGCCAACTAGCATTTTAATATAATTAATTTGCGTTTTTTAAACAACCTGTATAGAAAGTTATTTCATATCGTACATTTATATTTACATTTTATATGACACTAACCATGTCTATATATGAAATTGATCTTATAAATCTTTCCTCTTTTTTACTATGACATTAATCAACATGGAAAGGTTCTCGGGCCCTCGTAATACCGAAGCAAACTAATTCAATAATGTGCCCGCCCCTGAAAACGTTTCGACTATTATACGTCAGGAGTTGTTTGCGTCGACAAAACGTTAATAGAGTTATTAAATTTAGCGTTAATTTATTCAATTTCGACCGGGTTTGCTCAGATAGACAATGGCAGCCAGGGGCGGAGCTTTGCCCGGGAGCTGCCCGCCCACTTTCACCTGAAATTTCATTAACATATGCACACATACATTTATTAGGGCTATGTATTTAACATATAAATTCTCTGTATTAATATACATACGTATATATAGGAATATTAAATCATTATGCAAAAGGAGTTGTTATAATATCGAGTAACGGTTGTTGTACTTGCGTTGCTAATGTTATTTTGATATGCACTGCACTTTTTTATATTTTATAGGTTTTATAGTTTGACCACAATCTCATTTAAATCGGATATTTCAGGAATCCAATAAGTCGAACAAAGTCAATTTTCCAGGAGAATAAAAAAGTGTTTGGATAAATAAAATTGTTCTCAACTAACTTTATTTTATTAACATTACGGATGTTTAAGTAATAATGTAATGTTTTTATTTCATACAAAAAATATCTTATTATTTAATGCCTAAAAATCATTTAAAAGTAAGACTTGACTTATGGGTTTCTGAAACACAAAGAAATAAAAGTTTTTTATTTAATTTTTTAATTAGCAATTTAAAACCAAAATTCGACAATAGATTTAATCCTCATTGTTTTCTTCATCTGTAACTGGCCGTATAAATATTTTATCATAAAATACTTTTCGTTCTTGAGGAAGATAAATTACAAGTTTCTTTTAGATTTTGCATCTTTTTTAATGTTTATTTTTCTAACGTCTTTTCCTGACACAGGCTGACTTTGTGGGTAGAGATAAAACACCCTAGATACATTTCTCAGCATAAAAGAATGGGATACAAAGCCACCAATGTATTTACTTGCAGTCACTATCCCATCTTGCCCTTCATTATAGTGGAAAAATGAATATTGACTAATTTTGAATAAAATCAGTGTCATAAATTAGTCGCTGACATATTAGGTTTCTCTAATACGTGCTATTTTGACTCGATGCTGTTCCTTTGATATTACAGTGACATCTGTCATTTTTATTGACATATGAAACTATCTTAGAAAAACACAAAAACGCTAAAACCCTGTATGGTAAAAATATAACTTAAGGGCTTCTGAAATACCCAATTCATTTAATGTTATATGACGACGTGGTCTAAGAGGGTAATCGCACCAAATTTAGAGGGGACTGACTCAAGCGCAGCTCTCTAAATACACCTGCTGGTCCTTGGTGATAGATTTCCAACTTCAGGGTGTTAGCAATAGTTCCATAACGATGTCTTTCTTCACCGGACTCAGTTGCCAAGATTCAAACCTACGTGATTTGACGCTATAAACTAAGCCATCATTGGTTTAAAACTATACGATATATATGTTTTTATACTAATAGTTATTATTTTTCTCGCTATATTTTCCTTTACCAAAAGCTCATATTCTTGAAGAATTTCGTATTTACGTTGACCGAAGCGGTGTTTACGCTACTATTGATCAAATATGTTATATCTTGACGAACCTTTAGACACTGAGAAAAAATAATAATAAAAGACTGATATATGTCATTAAAGGACGATATTTGAATCATATAATATCAAAGACGGTATTCTCCATCTTACTAAAACAAATAAAGAAGAAAAATGTGTTTTCAATATTGTTTAAGTAAATTACTAAACATTTTATAAAATAAGGCTTATAGCTATCTGTCTCTACAATTAAGAGCGACAAATATATGTAGAGAACGAAGAAAATAAACCAATATTCTGTCATTGATAGTTTTTTTGTTTCAGAAAGTTAGATTGGTGTTTTTGATATTGTACGACTTATTCATATCGTCAGCTTTTTGCATTTCATATTTACCTGTTCATATTGTATTTTTAAAGACATGGTTTAATTGAAACTAAAAAGAATAGAGATACTCTTCATCTCAAAATTTTAAATCACTTAACAATATGTGCTACCTTTTCAATTAGCCTATCTTCCATTGAGTACAGCATTGCATTGAACATAACATAGCTGACCCGTGCAACTGTCTTCAGCAAATCTACTATTACCAATTTCAATTGTATTTTTAAGCACGAAAAACCTTATAAATCTAAAAGCCGATTGCAGCGACAGCTACCGTTTCCAGTTATGAATCTAAACTATTCAGGAATTCACTCGTACATATACCCAGTTGATAAGTGAGTAATGTTTTAAAATAAACCTAGAACCCGTTCGCAGCATCACCTACCGGGTCCAATTAAGATAAAAATGAACCTACATTTATTGGTGATAACTGTCTTCCAGTACCCTTTGGGTTGCTCCTACGCCACTCACTTCCGCGCCCATTCACTATTCGCGTAGAGCCAGGGGCAGCTACAACGCAATAATTTTGCCGGCTTATAGTTTTTATTTCGCATTATCTTCTGATTAACTTCATTAATTAACATGCTATAAAAACTAAACTGTGCCTAATTTAATGTTCTTTTGATATAGTTGTTGTATGTATTAATTATTGAAAATATATATTTGCTAAAATATAAAGATTTTATATAGAACTAAGGAATAATATACCTTTCTACCAGTGAAAAAATTTTCAAAGTCGAGTCATTATTGGCATAAATTCCCTTAACACAAAACTTTACCTGTCTTTATAATATAAGTATAGATAATGATATTTATATTTGTAATATCATTGAATATAGAGATATAACATATTGTATTCACAAACCTGAACTCAACTATTCCAAGACTCTAAATATTTAGAAAACTAATTTTATTAAATTTCGAAATAGCACACGTACTGACAGAACTGTTAGAGATTCATCTTCTACAATGGAGTGTATCTAGGTTTATGTTTTAGGAAACAATCTTATTACCTTTGTTTAGCAACGCCATATCTAGTTACATTTTTAAAATGAAACAGCTTGACTTTGTTTTTGGCAGTCGACGCGCTGTGCACGATACATTTGTCTTTGACATATTATTATATCAAGAACATGAAATATTAAGATGTATGTATGTCAGAAATGCTTGTCTGAAAATTTCAATATTTTAAATAAATAGTTTTTAATTACATAAAATACAATGTAACAACTGAACAAATGAAATGTAACAACATACAAGTGACAGTTTCGTTTACACATATTTTTTTAACTTTGTTGCCATGCTATTATTATTGAAGTGAACTTTCTTTATAATCGTTAATGGTTTGGAACAACTGAAAGATGCTCTATTACAAAGGAAAAAACAGATACATCAATAAAATTTAGCTTACTTGCTAGATTTTATACTTCTAATTCAATTGATTGATAATTACGCACAGAAACGTCATGTTGTAGTAGCTCAATTATAACGTATTGTACATTATACGGACCAATAGCGGCATTGGTTCGGAACCCAGCGGACATTTTTTATTATTTGTTTTTTTTTTTTAATAATCATAGGGAGATGAAATATAGGTTAAATTTTTGAACTAACCTGTCTGCCAGATACGTATAGCGCAAAGAAAATTTACTAAAATTAGTCAGGAATTTCAGTAACTACAAATTTTTGATTGTCGTCCATTATCCTGGAAAACCCCTTGCATTCTATCGGACAAAGAGTATCCTAGATGTCACTTTATAATATTAGTTATTACTGTGTAAAATTTCGTCTAAATTGATTTAGTACTTTTAGAATGGTTCGTGTTGACAGGGATAGACAGACATAAATTGTAAATAGATTATTTTTGGTTTCTGTATAAATAACAATGTCCACCCGGATATAATTGTGAAAAAATATTGAATGTACAGATTTGGCCTAGTTACAGTTTTATTATATGTATAGATTTTAATCCTTGAAACTTGAAAAGCCAAATGTAATATATTTTTTAAACAATTTGTAAATATTCGTATATAGTCATATCAATATTAATATTAAATATACATAGTGTTCGTTGTTAGTAGCTCTAATTGATAAAATATATTACAATTTTGTAAAATAATTGCTTGTACAAATGCATAATAGTGGTAGATAACAAATGTAGATATCAATTTTAATTATTAGGTTATATACCAAACCTAGGTGTGGGATAATATTTCATAAAGTGTAGCACAAAATGTAGCACATGTTGTGAAAGAGTAAAAAATTATATACTGCATTTATACATACAATTGAGTGACACATTGGTTTACTAACGACGTTAGGTGCACAAATTCATAGTAGAAAGTGATATTCATTGGCTTGTTATTTTCTATCACCAAGTACTCAATAAATATTGAAGAGTTTAGGGGCACATTTTATTGCTTTGTGAGCGCAAACCAGTTGAGTCGCGTCCCCGAGGAGCGATCGGTTGGCAAACATCGCAATCTGGCACTAGAGGATACGGATTTAAGCCGCATCTGAGGTATTTTATTACTATTTGTTCTTTTATTTTTGTTTCAATAAACATGTGTTTGAATATTGCAATTTTCATTTGGAAATAGACAATTTAAACTAACAAAGAATATTTGGAATTTCATGAAAGTTAGCAAATATAACTCATCAACTCATATTATTTCTTTATTTGACCGGAAAAATTTCCAAAATCGTAAGGTACATATTATAGTTACTTGTGTCTATATATAAGCAAAGACAAAGCAGTTAAGTATATCTTCCTTCGTTGTAGCTTTGCCAGCTTTTCTATTTGTCAATACAAAAAATTGGTTATCGTTTCTTCTTTCCTTAATATTAAAACTAGAAAAAATAATCGATTACATTCGAATTTCCTCCATTACACGACTACGAGTATGAAGAAAAATACAAATTAATGATATATTATTAAGTTCACAAGCTTCGGTATATCGGATGTTGTTGAATTACGTTCTCAATTGTAAAGCGATAGAAAGAATGTAATTTTACCGATTTCAACACAAGCACAAATATGCACAAAAATGATAGCCTTGCCGTTGCTTTACCGGGCGTTGGTTACGGTTGGTATATAATTTAACTCTTTTCTTTTGAAATTATGTATTACAGTGAAGTTGTGAACATACAGTGAAGCTGTCAATGCCCGTCAGGACAATAGCGTAAAAAGTTCGAAAAAAAAATTTTGAAACTTATATTTTTGCAATAGCTTTGCTTTTAACAAATACGTAATAACAAGCTACATTTTTATTTCAACTTTTGTTTGTATTTCAATACAACAACTGTATTATTTCTTACAATTTTTAAATTACCCCTAATTTGGTAAAGATTTCAAAATGTATTGAATGTATTAATATTTCACATCAATATAAATAAATTTGACATAGACCTCTTCTTTGTATTAAAATTAAATAGAACAGTTATTTATATAATTGAATGCTTCGATTAAATCAAATTAGACCATTTCATAAAACATATTGAATGAATACATCAGGTGCCCGGAGAATTTAATAAACTGTCTCAAAGTTATTTTCGGTTGAGTTCACAATGTTCGATATTAAATCGGCGGAACGGGCGTGGGACTGTTGCTATGATACCTTAGAGGAGTTAATAAGTCATAAATAGCGTGCTAGAGAGAAATGCACAGAGGCGTATAAGGGGAATTAGAAAGGGATAGTCACCTCCCCCAGGTAATGCTGGTGAATAGGCAATCGCGTGGAAAAAGTCCGTTTGATGATGCTGTGGTGTGCTTTTACAATTTTAAGCAAAGTAGATTTTGGTCATCGGCTACAATTTCTAATGGCCCCTTGATAAACTATCTTTGTACGAGATACATACATATTGTTCGTCATAGACATATCACCTTTAGCTACAGTGTTGGTAATTAACTGCCCTAGTATTAAAGTGTATAAAATCTTTGTTTTTACCTTAGTGTGAATCGTAGATCTATAACTAGTAATTTTGTTATGAATTGAATATTATATTGTCACTTTAATTATTACCATGAATTAAGCAAAAGCTCTATGTACAGTTTAATGCTTATCAATTTCATTTTACAGTGAAGTAAATTTACATTACTACTACAAAAAAACGAATGTTAGCAACTATTTTAAAAAGCAAAATGTCGTCATTACTTTTATTTATAGAATACATTTCCAGTAAAATTCAATTTTGTGTAGCTTCTTCTTCCGAAGAATGTAGTGCACTTACAGGTAATGCTTTCCGCTAAGTTCTTTTTTATTTTTTTATTTCGAAAGTTACGTAAGCGACGTTTCACAGCCGCAGAACAGCTTTTGTTTTATTTTAGTGTAATGGATCCAGGGGTAGCCACGTTATAAAGTGGTAAGCGACAAAAGCCGATAACAGTTGAGTGTGCTGTACAGTATCGGTGAGTGGTCGATCGTTGCTAAGTGGTCGCCGGGAGGCCTCTTGAGCCTTCTTTGTACATCACTTTCGAGCGAAATATGTGATATCGGTAACTTTATTGAAATTCATAGGAATGTGTCGAAACACTCTTTTCTATATATATATAATAAGAATGTAAATCTAACGTGCCTGTACTCTTACAATTTTCATGAAAAAGAAATGTTGTTGATGTCTACAAATAAGTAATATAAAAATTTCAATCATTTTTAGAAATGTCTGTCTGTTTGTATGAACGCGCATCACTACTAAAGTACTTAGTTCACAATAAAACATCAAATCAAATCAAAATAGTAAAGCATATCTTTGAGAGTAACTTAGTATTTTTGTTTCTGTTTCATTATAATCAGTCCCTTCTATCAAATGTTATTGTAATTTTAATGACGATGCGGCGTAGGTACAACAGAAAAGTAGATAAGTACATAATACATTCAGACGATCTTCAAACAGAGCGTGTTCACGCCAACGCCTGCGTAACCACAGATCACGCTGCCGTGGTCTGGGGGTAAATTTTGCTCCCGCACACCATATTAGGCCCCCCTCGGTAGCGGCTCAAGTCTAGGTCCGTTCCCTCGGCGTGGAGCCTTTGAGCACGCTGCTCACGCGATAGAGTGACACAAAACCTTACATCACTGCTACAACATCACACACATCTCTTATATACACGTGCACGCCTACACGCTTACACACTGTTTTTCTTTTTCAGAGAAATAAACGACAAGGAGTCCTACCCTTATCTTTCCTTATCCTATCCTATCCTATATGGTTTAGAGGAATTTATCGGACACAAAATACATATAGGAGTTGTTGAGGCACGCATGCTTGGTACACATGCATATTTCAATAACTCATATACGTACACTTAGATAGCTTAGCTTAGGTTAGCTCAGATAGGTCGCGATTTTTGCACAAAACAGGTGACAGCCCAAGCCGAGGTGTGCCGTGCACCCTTGAGTTAGTCACCCAAACATCTCAAATCGGTTGAGTGCCTTCAGCGCTTGCCTCAATAGTTCGGTAAAGCAGTAAAGACCTTTTCAGGTCAACAGCGTTTCCATTTCGAAAAAAAAAATCATGCAGTCGACTTTAATAATCACAGTTTTTCACATAAGGTTCCACGCAGACGAAATCCCGGGCACAGCTAGTAATATAATAGAATAGTACCCATTAATTAAACTGAGTTTCTGTCAAAGCATATGCAATTTGTAAAATAATAACTTGTAACTTTTAAATTTTATGTTTTTTTTTTCTCACTTAATATTGTTCATGAATAAATAGCAACCCTCACAAAAATTTGAATATCTCAATATAATATAGTAAGATTATTAATGTATAAATAGTATCTGTAGATCAGAGAATATAAAAAGTAAAAACTGTTTGATGGGCAGATATTCTGATTCAAAAGCGTTATTCAGTGAGCGTAGCGATATGAATCACATCGTAGAGTTACGAAGATTCTGTAAACAAAAAACATTGAAATGGCATTTTACGGATGAACAAATTAAATGGCATAAAAAGTAAACATTTGTGCTGATAAATGTTAGTCTAAAATATTTAATTTTAATAAATTTCCGTTTTATACTCTGTGTTATTTTTTATAACAAACATTTTGAATTACTTATTAATTTTGAAAACAAATGTTAAGAATTTTAGAATATAGCATATTTACAGCTTGTTCGAGGTTCTGATTTTTAAACATTTTAATTTAGAAAAAAAAACAATTTAACAAGCATCAAATGATACTATACATAATTTTTTATTTACCATCCTATTTTGATACTTGTAGTAAAATATTTAATTTGAATAAATATCCGTTTTCTATTCTACGTTATTTTTTATAACAAACATTTTGAGATACATATTAAAAACTTATTTTAAAAAATAGCACATTTACAACTTTCCACATTCTTAATTTTTAAACATTATAATTCAGAAAAAACAATTTTACAAGTGGCAAATGTTACTATAAAATATTCTTTATTTACCACATCCAATTTGAACGTTTATCGTAGAGAGTAAGAGATACGCTACTACGCCGTCGGTTTGAGTGCGTTGGACCGGGGAAACTTCATTTGCGAGCTCCTCTGGCCGTGAAATGAAGTCGGGCCGATATTACGCTGATATTATATCCGTATCAGTAACGCGACGGCGCATTTAGTGGAAATGCTGATCGAGCTATTGTTTTGATTCATTATGCAAAAATTTGGAGGGTTTTCTGCAAGCTAGATTTAATGCTTACGACGATTTTTTTTGTAACATGTTTAAATTATTTCGTTAAATGTCAATACTAAACATAAATATTATATGTAGTCTGTACATGACAATGGAACTTTAATATTTTTTTTATATTATCACGTAGCAAATAGCGTGTGTTCCACTTGATATTAAGAGGCCACTGCAGGCTACAGCTATCCTATCCATACACTTCTTTAACAGGAGCGAAGTACTGAGGCTAGTCATAATAAGTTGCTGGTCCTCAGAATTGAGTTATGGCTCTTGGTGAGCTCGTCTGTACTGGCAATTATACCTTTCAGACTGAAACATAATAGTACTGGCATCTGATGTTTTCTGGCAGAAATAGATGTGGTCGTGGTGATTAAACGCTATACAGGCTCCCCTACTCAAAAGTTAAAATCGGTCATCTACATCGCACTCATACACACATACAATATATTAGCGGATCTGTTTATTTTAATTGCTTAACAATATTGGCAATGGTTTTTCTAATGCTTGCAGAGTTCATTACCAATTTGGACCGAATATTGGACAAAATATTCATTGGGTTTTTTAGATAGCTGCACTTACAAATCAGTCATCTTTTCCAGGTTAACGTATTGCCATTTTTGTAACTGACCACATGTTAACCTATGATATATATATAAATAAAACTATAGCATTGAAACACTGGTTTGTTTAGTGAGATTAATTAGATTTTATGTGTTATACATCCAATATAGATATACATATATTCTACAATGAGATAAATATAGCTAGATTAAGGTATAGTTGATTTCAAGTTTTATAATAATACAATCGAAAATTCCTGAAATGATGTCGCAAGTATTATTATACCATTTGGTTAGTTACAAATAGTGAATTAAGTAATATTTTTTTAAAGCTGTGTTGGAATAAGATAATGGAAAAGTAAATTATACTCGGATGGGAGTTTTAAACATATACAGTTAAATAAATAAAAAAATATTTATTTCAGTATGTTTTTCACTATACCTCTTGCTGATTAAGCCACATCACCAATATCTGCTAATGTTTGAATAAATGCTAACTAATAATTTGATAAAATAATTGTATCTCAACTGAAGTTGACGGTTAGTACTAAGTACTAACTATCAAGTTGTGTATATCTGATCTTACGAACACAGTATTTGTAAGAACTCAATTCTCCATCCAAACACTTTTAATTAGATCTATATCATAAGACTAAACCACTTAAATAATTTTGTTTTGACTTTTTTTTAACTGGTTCGACAAAATGACTGCATAGTACCTGACGGAAAATACAGTACAGTCAATAGATATCGGCGACTGTCGGACTTACAAAGCAACGGCGGTCGTCGCTATCATGCTGACCTGCAAAAGTGCCTATTCACGACTCTTTCAAAGGACTTCATTACTTTAAATAATTCTAAATTGTAGTAAAAATCGTAAACATAAAAAATTAGGTACATACAGAATTAACGTTTTGTATAGAATATATAAATCCAAAAAATATATGAAATTATATATTTAATCAATTGACGTATATATTGAATATCTACAGACATAAGTCAATTTATTGGGATATCATTGATTTTATTGCTGAAAAAATTGTGGGAAAATATAATTTATTAATAAAAATTTCGAAGGTTGGTTTCGACTGCGTCATCGGAATAAAAATATTTTCCTTGCATGAAGTTGTTAACATTCTGTAAAAAGTAGTAATCTGTTCGAACAAGGTCTGAGGAGCTTGGTGGATGACAGACACATTCCAACCGTAGTTCCTCTAATTTAGCCATTATCTATCGTGAAGTATGGGGCCCTAGGGTTATCCTGAAGGAGCAATGGGCTAGAAAGATTGACCAGTTTCGATTATTTAAGGCCTAGCTTTTCCATCATAGTTTGTGATCGTTGACACAACAGTTCTGCCGACAATTCTCTGGTCAGAGCCTAAGAAGCTACAGTGTGTCTACCAGACACTCACCAGTAACTTTTTTTTGAGACAACTTTCATTGGGATAGCCTTTGACCGTTTTTCTTGGGTTCAACTACTATCATGAGTATTTTTAACTGTATATCGTCGATTCATTTTGTCACAAGTGATGGGTACTGTGACGCAGCAGCGTGTTTGTTGGTGGGCTACAGTAAATTCATGCAGTACCCATTTCTCAAGTTTTCCACTTTTCTAATTTGTTTCACGTGAATTAAAATTGTTTTATCACTTATATAGAAGCCTGCTGATAACTCTGACGTTTCTGATAAATACGCTTCCTTAATTACCTTTAATTCTTAATTCCTAAGTAGGCTCTCTGACCACCCATGCTATTTGTTCCGTAGTGCAAAATTTCCAGAATGAAAACGGTCAAACCAAAAACATAACACGCTTTCTTTTACAGCGGCTTCCTCGTATACATCATTAATCCTTTAAGCTATTTTTGCAGCGCTAGTGGGATGGTGGAACTCGTATTCGTAAATAATACGATATCTAAGTGCTCTATTGTGAAGTAATGATATCATAGAAAAATCAATTGGTACGGAAACAAACGAATCACTAAATTTGAATGAAACATACAAGTCTAAATTTGAAATAATTTTAAATTTGGAATTCTTAACCAAACGCCAGATATTTGAGATAAAAATGGCCAGTTCGATAAAACATGAATTTCATATGTAAGAACCTAATATTACCAAACATTTCATCAGTTTGTATGTAATCATAATCTAGCTTTATAATTTACACCTCAATACTTAAACGAAGACTCATTTGAATATAATATGTATATAAATACACCTTAGACATCGAATACAAAGCGCTTTGTTTCCGCTCCCTGCAAATTCATGTGGAAACATTGATGGGGTTTGTGCCAACAGTATATACTCGGATTTTGAGACTTGCTGAAAATTTTCTGAAAACTAGAAAACCACGCCCCTTGAAAGTTTGATTTGTGATTGGTCGATGTTTGTCTACGTCCGTAGCTGACGCGGCCAATGAGAGCTGAGGCCACGCGCAGCCGTAGCGCTACGCCGTAGGCGGCGCGGGCTGCTACACGATCGACAGACGCTACGTCGATGCTGCTACGCCAGGGATCTGAAAAATGTAAGTATCTATTTCTTACATAATAATTTTTAAATTATTTTTTCAGGCGTTTGCAATTTCTTCGTCTTATATTATACAGTTAGTTGTAAAGGCAAATAGTTTATATATGTGTAAATGTTTCGATGCGGTGATATACATAGATAAATATATATTGAAACTGATTACGTAACTAAAATTTCATCAATGATTTTCATTACTTAAACTTTTGAAAAATGTGTACGTTTCAATTGTGATATATGATGCTCCTCATAAATTATAATTAAGAATAGAGTGAATACTAAATAAAGTAATTTTTAGTTCATTAGCCACAAACTGGCTATAATAAGCACTGGCACATTGTCTTTTACTAGCGTAGATTCAGTTTTTAAAATTAATTTTGTATAGAAATAACCTTTGTAATATAGTCATCTAACTTTTGACTGTAAAAAGGAATAACCACATTTTTTGTAGCACATTTTGTATTACATTTGTGTTAGTGAAAACTGTAGGAGCTAATAGTCTAGTTCTATATTACTATACTCTTAGAGCATTTTGTACAAGTTTCCTTTTAAGAGTTAGAAGATTTTCATTTTAAATAGAATGTATTAAAGAGAAAAATCATTGCTGTCTATTAATTTAATACAATTATAATTCTGTATGTATTTATGTACTAATTCAAATACATAATAATGGATACTACTATATTAGGGATAGACAAGTTCCATCGCCAATTTTGTACCCCTGAATTGACTACCATGATCGATACATGTAGATATTTGAACACCGAAAATATTTACACAAAGTCTTTGTTGCTAAAATTTAGTTGAATTTTATACAATAGACAAAAAAACATGAGAAGCCGCAGATAATACTGGGATTCACATAAATATATATATACATGAATGTATACGGGATTTTTAATCATGTTGATCATTTTAATATGACAACGTTATATCAAATCTCGCATAAATACATGTTATATTTTGTAACAAAGAAGTCTTCATCAAATTTTATATTTAAACAATAATTTTAAGGACAGTCTTAAAAGAATGAAAATAGCTTAATTTCGAATCTCTTATTATCTTGTTTCGTATGATAAGAAATTTTTACAAATGCATTATTAATATCCTGGAAATTTTAGCATTAAATATAGATTTTCAAATATCGCTCAAGAATTTTAACACTAATGTATTCCAGCGGCTGTTAAATATTAACTATACAGGTCTGTACCTTCCCTACCATTAATTAACATGACTAAATATACGCAAACACTTGATATTTATTAAAAATGGAAAACATCATGCTGTATATGTTGTACAATCGTGTTCAGCGGTAAAACAACTGCTATACATAAACGATTACATTCGCAATAGGAGCACGCTTAGAAGTGTATCGTTGCGATATTAGTTGGTTAATATTTATTAATGAAGCAAAGTGTTAAAAAAAATAAGAAGGGTTATTAACCCATTACTAATTGAATGTCAAATGTACTAAATTACCGAATTTCAATAAAAATCAATAGGGTGAATGTGGAACAGTTTCGAAATTAATTGATGTTTTCCTACAAAAAAATATGCTTAGTCAAATTGTTCTCTGTACTTAAACCATATATAATTAACTACTATGAGGATGAAAGGAGATATATACACTGACGTTTTCCGACTTTGAGTAAATTCGCCATTATTGAAGAAAATTCATGATAACATGTGTTATATTCATTTTAATCTTTATTAATATCTTATTAGACTTGTTTTAAAATGAATCAGTGAACTCTAAAGATAAAGGCTTGATAAAAGTTACTCGGTCTTCTGTTAAAATCATGGGAGATAGATGCTCCAAAAGACAACAAAATTCGAGACACCTATCCTTTTACGTAACCTACGTGCTCCATTCATTATAACAACACTAACTCTTGTAATCTTCTATACCTATATTTAAAATGCAAGATTGGGGAACAATCGGGCTGGTATGTTCGGTGGAATAAAAGCCCCTTTAAATAAAGTAAAATAAAAAAAAAAAGTGTCTGTACGTATTGTGTTAAAAAAATGTTGCAGTTGTTCAGGAATAAGTAATAAAATACATTTTAATTATTTATTAGAAATATCTGTCTGTCTATTTGTTTGGATACGCATCACTGCTAAAGTATTGCGCTCATAATACCTTATCTAGAAAATCATAAAGCATATCCTCGAGTAACGTGTAGTATTTGTTTTTTTAAATTCGGTTCACTCTAAATTATTGTAATTTTAATGACGACGTGACTTAAATACGAGAGACAGAAGATAGATAAGATTTATTAAACATTGTTTATCTTTTACATATTGTTCGACGCGAATGAAGTAGTAGGCATAGCTAATTAATAATAAAATGAAACAAACTTATCTACTATACTTTTTTTTTTTCGAAATGACTACGCTATTGACCCAGCAAGGTCTTAACAGCTTCACCGGACTATGTCTTCTATACTAATATTATAAAGAAGTAAAGTTAGTGACGCTGTGATGTTGTGACGTTGTAGGGGGTAATCTCAGGAACTACTGTTCCTATTTGAATAATTCTTTCAGCGTTATATAGCGCATTCATCGAGAATGGTTATAGGCTATATATTATCACGTTAAGACCAATAGGAGCGGAGCACAGATGAAAAATGTTTCAAAATCGGGATGTTTTTTCCTTTTGAGAACTGCTGCGTGTTAGTGTATCTACTCCACGCGAAGGAAGTCGTGAGCAGAGGCTAGTAGTAAATAAAGAGTTACACGCTTCTGTCAAACCATTTAATTCCTAATTTGTATTGTTTGTAGTCATTCAATTCATTGAATGTTATTGATAAACCAAATTCCTTTTAGCTTAGGAAGCTCTCTCATACTTTTGGGACAGGGGCACTAGTTTCTTTACATGTGTTCAATAATAAAATCTGAATAAATGACTAATTAATTTTAATTTATTACGAAAATTTATATAAATATCAATGGCTAGCTATGAGATCAGTATACATGAAAAAAAATGTGGTATAGTGAAAATATACTTATTTTGAAATTGTATTTCATAGACAGAATTTACATCAACAAATGCTAAAATTGCACGAATAAAATACAAAAATATAGTAACTAAGCTATTTAAAAATGTCTGTGTTCTTTATCAATAAGATTAATACTCCTGATTTTCTTTTGTAGGTGCTAAGTCGTATAATATTTGATGTGGTACGTCGGGCCGGCACAATGCAGAGGCTTCAGACTGCAAAGGAGAAGGTGTCAGGCGTTTTTGCCAACAAACCTCTTTTGTTCAAGTAAGTTTTATAATAGTATTTCAATTGAACAACTTATAATAGGTATTTGATGTGGTACGTCTGGACGGCACAATACTGACGTTTTTAAAATGAACGAGTGGAAATAAGTATTTAATTGTTCTACAGAACTTGATAAATTTGTGTACGTACTTTGTAAACGAGATTTAAAAACTTTAAAGCAGCCTACTATTCAAATTTTTTTATGGTTTTAGTGAAGCATAATTAAAACATTTGAATGTTTTTGACAATGTTCTGACATTAGATATCTTTGATTTAGGTTTTTTATGTCGTAGCAGGCAAATGGAATTGCACGAATGGATGAACTCGAAATTTAGTATAGTTAAAGTTTATATGGAGAAGAAGTGCAGAAAGTTTTTTTTTTTAATATGAAAGGCATTCAAATATATCAAATTTATTATAATATCAAATTAAAATATAAATTACTCACACTATTGCTTGAATTTTACATATACATTATACATTATACCCTTACATTATACACACATGCAAATGAAAAAGACATTTCCACATCTTTCATTTTACTGTTACGTTCCAATTACCTTTCCAATTATTTTAACGTGACTGACATTACATGCTCTTGAAATCAACTGGTCAAATTGATCCAATAAAAAATGATTTTATAAAAAAACGAGCCAAAAAGTACTTTGTAATATGAAAATATGTTTGCTCATGAAAGTAATCCATGACTTAGATCTCCGCGGTTACAATGATGCAGTTCAACCTGATGTAGCACTTATATTTAGTACAGTTGATGATGAAAGTAGTAACAAAAAAGAATTCATTTTTAAAAGTTATGGTAGTATTACAATAAATATCGTCCAGAAATACCAACTATTTATGTAAAATTAATTGAAAACTGCGTCGTGAGTTGCGATAAATTTCTTTATTTTCGTAAAGTTGATCTTTACTTAGAATTTGAGAACCTTACTGCCTTATGTAATTGTTTCAAATTTATAATTATTTTCAATTTTCATTTAGACTAAGATTTTTTTAAATGTCTATATAATCCAAAACTGAGTAGCCATGATTAAAACCTTTGAAGTATATCCTTTGACAAAAACACGTTAATACAGTTCAAACTTTAAAAAATACATGAACTATGGTCGAATGTCGACCACTGGGCACTTGTATAAGGAAAAGGCCTTAATAGTACTGCGGTCAAATATAACGTTTGATCTAGATTCGAATTCAAATTATACGAGAGTTGTCATCAAAGAAAAATTGAACGATGTTAAACGTTCTGTACTTTATTTAATATCGCCTTAAGGTCAACATCCAGTTGACTTCAGGTCACTTTTCAGTTAAATCTGGCATTCCTAAATTTCATCTGAATGGTTATCGTGGTACATTTTACAATGAAGATAATCAGTATCGCATGTACTCGCAGTCACACGTTAAACAATCTATGCTAGACTATATCAAAGTGATGTTGATATATCTGAGAACGATAAACCCGTTCGGTTAATTATCATATTAATGTGCCTAGGTATTTTTTGCGTTGAGGTTGAGTTAATTGCTGTCGATTTCAATTTATTCGTTACAAATGTTATTACTTTTATTTTTAACCTTAAAAAAAGGAAGAAAGATATAACCCTTAATTTTAGTACATCTGCTTTAGTAAGAATAGGTTTTCCGTCTAAAATATACATAAACCAATATTTTCTTTCGAAATTCTATATCTCTACCGCATTTCATACTACCGCGTTGATTTTGGTCGCGATTTAGGGGAGAGTGGGGGAATTGGGAACACTTAACTTCAAACGCTAAAAAATAATAGAAAAAAATTATAAACTAAATCAAATTTTATTGCTACATGAACTTTAGTTATCTATGTACTTAGTAGTCATATAACGTTATTTTAAATTTACGTTTTAATAAAAATATAAACTAAAACAAAAACATTGCCGTTCCTGTTTACTCGATACCCTATGGGGTAATTGAGATCATCCCGTGGGGGAAATCGAAATGGTATGAGGTAATTAAGAAAGACGTTTGATCGATCTTTCTTACGTAATAACGAGGCATCTGAAATCATTTGTAAAGTTTGAATATTTTTACACAATCAGCCAGCAGTACTATGAGTAATTGGGAGGGTAAAGGATAATTGGAAACATTACAAATTACTCACCTAATGCCGTTCCCAATTACCCGAATCAGTCAATATACATAAAAATTGCCACCACGCCCAAAAGCAATTTTATTACCTTCAATCTATGATATATTTGAAAACAGATACTGTGTGTATGGTATGAGCAAAACACAATACCTTTGAACTCAAAAATATGATACTTACATGTGTTATAACTGATGACAGAAATTATATCAAAAATACAAAAATAATTGTTCGACTTACCGTGACAAAACTAGTGCGTCCTTTCAATCCCACTTTCGCATATGCAATGAATGGCTCTGCCTTCAGCCGTAGAATAGGTTCGCGACAGTGTAGTACGGGTAGATGTACTTTTTATCTAACTGTTCCCAATTACCCGCCGTTCTCAAATACCTTACTCTCCCCTACATACAACAAGTCAGTTTACAAAAACGCGCATTGCGGTAAAAGTCTAAGTTTCAGTTTCAGTTAGTAGGTGTCACTGAAGTTAATTGTTACCTCTTTTTTTTTTTACATGGGGAAATCCCTTCGGATGCCCACCCTTGGCCGGGCAGCTAGGGTGGGGTATGTCCGACTTACACGGACTAAAACCCCATGGTGCCTCCTTACACCTGTGGGCCGGGGAGCAGGAACTGCCTACGGCACTACCTCTGCTCACCCGGCAGGTGTCGGCCCCTCATAAGAGGCCCCTTCTGCGGCCTGAGGGGTCAAGGTGGAAGAACCCTCAGGGAGGGGGGCGGGTGTTAAACCCTCCCCCGACGAATTGTGGAAGTCACACGGCACAATGCGACTCCACAGCGGGGCCTGCTATAGTGCTGGGCGACGGACGTGCCTGCGTCACGTCGCCCGCAGGCGCTTTATGGCGGCCTCAGATCCTCTCCGACCCGTCGCCGCCGTGTTCGTCGGCCGTGGGAGAGGAGCCTGGTAGTCTGCTCTCTCTCTTCCTCTCCGCCGCCTCCTTAGCGAGCATAACTGCCTCGCAGAATGAGGCGACGGAGTTCCACCCGGTCTCGCTCTCAACCATCTCACAGACGACAGACGTGAGCGAGAGATCCGGGCCTATGGCCGTGACGAGCTCGCGGCGTGGCACATCCCAGGCGGGACAAACTTCTAGAGTGTGCTGCGCGTTGTCTGTCGCGCAGTCACAGTGATAGCACCCTGCAACTGGCTCCCGGCCTATGCGACACAGGTAACTCCCGAAACAACCGTACCCCGAGAGCACCTGCGTCAGCCGAAAGCTTAGGGTGCCACCCCGCCTGGTGAGCCATTCGACCATGACCGGCCGAACGGCCTCGATAATTGCCACGCCTGAGCTCGGCCGCTCAAGTCGTTGTCGCCACTCGTCAACCACTAGGACCTGGTGGAGCTGTGACCTCAGTGCCTCGATTTCCCGAGGCACGACTCGTTGTTCCCGCTCCAGCGCCTCCACGCGTAGTTGGTAAAGGGACGCGTGGGCTTTCGCCACCAGGTCCCAGGGTGGGGATCCGGCTAATAGGGAGGCCGTCTCGTATGAGATCGTACGGTATCCGCGTATGGCTCTAACGGCCATCGCCCTGTGCGATTTGCGTAGGTGGGCGATGCTGGTGGCCGTCAGGCCGTCCGCCCACGCGGGGGCCCCGTACAGGGCCATTGACCGCACGATCCCTAGGTACAACTTCCGGCAGATGGAATTGGGCCCCCCCAAGTTGGGCATTAGGCGGGTAAGTGCGCCCGCTGTGCCCATTAAACGGGGGGCCAGTTGCCGGAAGTGTTCCTCGAACGTCCATTGGCTGTCGAGTAGCAGGCCGAGGTATTTTAACCTCGACCCGACGCCGATGGACACGCCTCCCACGACGATCTGGGACCCTCTAGGTGGCGCGTTCCGAGGGCCATGAAAGACCAGGGCCTCGGTCTTGTTGAGCGCCACCTGCAGTCCCAGCTGCCGGATTCTACTGACGACTTGAGCGACTCCTGCCGTAGCAAGGATTGCGGCTGCGCGGTGCGTCTTCCCCCGGGCTAACACTAATGTGTCATCAGCATAGCAGGTAACACTGACGCCTCGGAGGAGCGCACCGCGCAACACCCAATCGTATCCGATGTTCCACAAAAGGGGGCCCAGGACTGACCCCTGTGGGACACCGGATACTACTTCTCGCCGACTTATCCTCCCTCCCTGACCCGGGAAGATTACGTACCCCTCAGATAGGTACGTCCCGACTATACGGCGGAGGTAGCGAGGCACTCCATGGTATCGGAGTGCCTGCTCAATGCTGGTCCAGGGCAAGGTGTTAAAGGCGTTGACGATGTCTAGTGACACCGCCATAACAACCTCACTCCGGGCAACTGCTTTCTCCGCCAGGATCTTAAAATGCATCACTGCATTGACGGTGGAGCGCCCTTGTCGGAAACCAAACTGGTTTTCCGACAGGTTCGGCCCAACTTCGGACAAGTGCCGGGCGAGGCGGCTTGCGATGATTCGCTCACAGAGCTTTGCCACCTCGTCCAACAGCACTATGGGCCGATAAGCGGACGGGCTGTCCGCCGGGCGCCCCTCCTTCTTCAGCAGAACCAAACGGCCGGTTTTCCATATGTGTGGAAACCGGCCCTGCTGAAGAGATGCAGTGAAGATCTTTAGCAGTCGGGATTCGAGGGCCTCGTAAGCCAGGACCCACACACGGCCAGGGATGGCGTCGGGTCCTGGGGCGGTGTTTTTAGCCTGTAAGCGTTTTACCGCCACCCTCGACTCTTCCCGGGTCACCTCGGGGACCTCGTCATCATCTTCGTCGCAGCCAACCGCGCTGGGCATAATTGCAGACAGAGCCGTCGCTGGAGGCATGTTCTCTGTTGCTGAAGGGAACAGAGCAGCCACAACTTCATGGAGGAGCTCTGGCTCGAGATTCTGGGTTACCGGGGGGCCCCCCTGACGTAATTTGCCACGTACCATATGGTACGGGCGCTCCCACGGGTCCCGATTGAGCGTCTCGAGCAGCTCCTTTCGAGCCAGAGCTTTAGCTTGCTCATTGGCTTTACGGAGCATCAGTCTGGCTGCTCTGTACCCCTCGTAGAGCTCTGCCTCCAGTGCGGACGTGACTTACGAGCGGCCCCGCCTGCGTTGTTGTTTGGTGTACTGGCGACGGGCCGCTACACACGCTGTGCGCAACTGCGCTATTTCGGCGGTCCACCAGTACACCTGACGCTTGGCGGGTGTCGGCCCCTTGACTCGGGGCATTGCCGCGTCGCAAATACGCGTCACGTCCGCCCGAAGAGACTCTAAGTTAATTGTTACCTAAGATTCTTGTTTTCTTGCGAATACATCCGAAACGGTCAATTTTACCTAAAGAATGTAAACGAAACTTTTCTTGAAAATTATATTTTTGTAAAGAATACCTAGTTTTTAGATTAATATTTCTTGAGATATTAAACTTTAATTTATGAGTAGTATATTTTTTTAAATATTTTATTGAATGAACTGTTTTGAAATATCGATATCTCATACTATATCACCATATTTTCAAGTAAATATCACTTCCAAAATCTATTTTTATGTACTCATATAGATTCACTATCATGTCTTTTATACATTAGCGCAAGGTTTTAATAATACTAGAAACAATTCTGTGTAAATCCTTGTTAGATGTCACCTGGAGTATGCCAGTATTACCTGGAATTCAGGTTATGCTATTCATTAAATTCGCCTTGAATTTAACAAGCAAGCGTGTTTTTTTTCCCCTTTACTTTCTTTAGGGACTTTTATCACTTTAAACATGTCAGTCCCATCGTAACCTACATACAACAAAAATTCTTAAATCTAAAAACACAAATAGACTAACTACTAAACCTAAATATACTACATAGTTTTTTACAACAGTCGGATGTCGGTTCTGCCAGAATGCTGTGATATACACCCACATCTCTGATATTAATATTATATTCTTTAATAAAAGACCTCCTATCGATTTGATGTTTTTTGCACTCCTCCAAGAAATGGTGGATGTCGTCTACCTTACCATACTCGTTGTAAATCGGCGAATGTATAATCTTCAAAAGATATTTAAATTTCCCTGACGGAATGTGCCCAGACCGTAATCTTAAAGTAGAAGTGATCAATGTTCTGCTGATATTCGCCTTTGCGAACCACGGTACAGGTGGAGGCTGACGCTGTATAGTACAGTACCAAATCCCCTTCTCTCTTGAAGTTAAATCAAAATATTCTTTCCACATGTCATAACACCGTATCTTATATTTATACAATACTTCTGTATGGTGTGGAAGAATACTTATCTATGAACCTTCTGTTAAAGCTACCTTTATTAAAAAATCGGCTCTCTCATTTCCTTCTAATCCTACGTGAGACGGAACCCATTGCAATCTTAAACGCATAAAAGAGCTCTGAACTTTTAATATCTATCGATATATAGGCTATCGAAAATCCTCTGTGTCCAGAAGCACATCGAGCCAAATGCTGAAGAGCACTCTTACTGTCCGTTAATATAACAATATTTTGGTGCATTGATCTTATACCATGCTTAATATCTTTTAAAATTGCAAATAGTTCCAGTGTCCTAATAGATAAATTTATTCTTACATTATACAGGTCAGCACTGCCTATTTCTAGTTCGTAATATGCAGCACTCTGACCCTTACTCTTTTTCTTTATCTCTTTTTCTTACCCTTAATATTTTTTTTTGAAAATTTGCTATGTAAATCTGTTTTATCTTTTTTTATCGGAAAATCTATTTACTTGTAATTGCCCAGCACATAGGAATCGGGTTTTATTTCTATCAATGTGTTCTGTACAAATATATATTTTTATCACGAATTTAAAATGTTGGAGATCCTTTGATATGTTAATACGATTAGCGTTTTCAATCTAAAAAAAAAACATTAACCACTTAACAGGGAGTTAACGGCCACGGTTGAAGTCATAACAGAACAGAACATAAATAATTAAAAGAATTAGTTCGGATCAATAATTCATTTATTCAAACATACTGCTGTAGGGTGTAATCATTTTTATGACAGAATATTTAACATTATTTTTGATTGTTTAGTATAAAGTATTAAAATCATAATTTTAGCTTTTGTAATATGGATTTAGGTAAGTAATTTTGCAGTTCTATTGATATTAGAGTTTGAGATATTACTTTTTCCAATAAATAGAACCTATATTGCAAAAATACGTTAAGACGTATGTTCAAGCTCTATTCTTAATTTAAAAATTAAAAATGGGAAAGTTCTAGTAATAAAATTGAAAACAATCATGTTTGTTAATCTTTTGACGTTGTTATATTTTATTCCTAACAAACGGTTCCGGCGGACGTTATACCGCTCTTATAATAAAACCTTGACAAATTATAAACGAACGTTCCTCATGAATCACCTTATCTATTGTTGAAAACTGCATGAAGATACCTTCAGTAGTTTTTTAGTTTATCGCGAACAGACATACAGACAGACACGGTAGAGGACTTTGTTTCATAACATTTAGGGATGATTATAAAACAAAGTGGGGATTTTCACGAAAGGTAAAAAGAATTAGATAGTAAGTATATTTTTTAAATATTTCAATACTCTCAAGCTCTTCATTAATAAAACTTACTATGAAGCTATGTTGTTAAGTATAATATATATTTAAATATTTAAACCAGTCGATTTTTATTATATTTGTCATGTTTAGTTACAATTCTTATGAATTCAATAATGTTATACTTAAATTACATATACATTATTATTATAAATCGGATTTATACAATTTCATAGTTTCAAATCAAACGAAACAAAAGCAAAAGGGAAGATAGTGGGGTCGTACAAACGTAGGGAATCGAAGCAATTTAGTTGGAAGCTGCGAGGTGATCGCCGATAATATTGACAGGAGGATAATGTGTGTTGCAATAGAAATAAAATGCGAGGGCGTCTACATTTTGGAAATGTTTTCACATGTATTTTTACATGCATATCGGATGGGAGATACAAAATAATCATAAGCAGGTTCTCTTCTTTTTAATACTTTCGTTATATTCTCTACTATAATTTTATAATATTATAAATCCACGAATTATACGTCTATGAAGCGTATATTATGTTTTAATAACTTGTACCTGTTAACGACTCAAGTTTGTATTTGAACGTAAGTTTTGTGTTCAACTAGTACAAATCTCAACTATGAAAACCGCATTGGTATACTTCTCTTATCTCGGAACAATAATTTCTATGTCATTATGCTCTGCTATGTAAAGAGTTGGCTGACGATGCATCCAGAAACATATTCCATTAAAATCTAACTCATAAGTTAGAGTTTAAGAATCACTTTTTAATGGTTCGAGTCACTTTTACTTTACTTATATTAAAAACTGGCTACAGAAACTCATATGTTGTCTAGTTAAAAAAAAAAAACACCACAAGTCGATGTTTGTGATAAGTCTAAATACTTTAATTTTAGGCATCAGTAACAAAAACACAATATATTAAAATTTACCCATGAAATTAAATATTATGCAAAATATTTTAACAATTATATTATACTTTAACTTTAATTATATTATAATAACATCTTTCTATTGATTCTTTTAGTGTATACAAATATTTTTATAATGTTAAAGATTTTAATAAATTAACGAATACGAAACAATTTTTTCTAAGATAGTTCTCATTTAGGAACTCCTCAAATGGACCGAATTCGATAAATAATGCGATTATTTAACGGCGGTAGACAACCCTGCCGGCTCAGTCGACTGCTCAGCGCTGATAACAAACAGACATCATCCGGATTTGTGTCGTCATGCGGATCAAACTCTCCGATATAGCGCACTCTACCATAAAAACTGATTTCTCGACTAATTCCATATTTTATTATTGCACTTACTTATATATATTCATAGACATTATGTGGATAAGATAATAAAAAATGATAACTTTTACAATGGTAATCACATTACATAGATTCTGTTAAGTTATTCTATGAAGTTAACTGTATACATTTTTTCCATGTATTTTTTTACTTCCTTTCTTGTATATCTGTTCGTGTGGAATTTTGCACTTAATTTTTAACGAATTTCGTATTGAGCTACATAATTAAAGTAATTTAGTCAAGGATTTGATGACAGTGTAAAAAAAAGGAGCAAGGAAAATAATTAAATATTTTCATATAGTATTGGTAGGGCTGTATGTATATATTTTAGGTATAACCATAAACTGAAATAAACATGAAGTTTATCGCTACATTTCATAACCAGCAAAAATAAATAGTAATCAAAATAATAGATCAATTTTTAACACGAACTAAAATATATAAATTAATTTAATTAAATAAAACCTCATAAAGATTTCTAAACAGATTGTTGTAACAATTAGCGATTACGATTATTTCACAGATATAAAATTGCTGGTAAAATTTAAAACATAAAACGTGCGGCACTTACAACAGATAATATTAATTAAATATAGCATCTATTTGATACTATGTATATCAGAATATCTATAAAATTTGTCCGGAGTTCCCTATGGTTTTAAGCTTATAAATTACGTAGTGAGAGCAGAGGAAGGGTACTCACTTCATTATTTAGTCCGTTTAAATCACTAAGTCCTTAAAAGACATTAGCAGGCTTTGTATCGTTATCGTAGTACACAAAAGAGATTTAAAATGGGCTTGCCGAGGGGAAAGTAGTCACTTATATTTGAAAATATTTTGTAATATAAATTTTCCAGGTTTGATTATTTTAAACGATAGACATAATGTTAAAAAGCGCTGAAGAAATAATTGTAAAGAATATTTACAAATACAAAATAATATTAAGTAGTTTTAATTTGTGGTTTTACGTTTCTACCTATTTAATCGCAGATCAATTTATTAAAAAAAAAAAAAAAAAACAAATTGTAATGAATCTAGTTTATGGAAAAGTTTGTATTCCTTTAGTTTTCTAAATTACAAAATAGCGATAATGAATGAAAGAAAGAAATATTTTATTCATAATGACGAGTAATACACATCTATCCAAGATGGATAAAAATATGCATATCGCAACATTATGAAACGGTGTCCAGCTCACCATATGCTAACGTGTTATGAGAAACACTTAGCGCTGATTTTCAGCTGGTAACAGATGCAATGTTATTACAACAAAATCTTGACAGATATATATATATTTCCTAAAAGATCATAATAATATTATATTGTAATTGCGAGTTTTTTTGTTTTGCTTTTCCATCAGGGGTTCCGGTAAAGACATAAAAAACAAGTCGTACAGAAAAAGCTACTATTCTCTAAGGTTAGATCAAGTATACAACAAGCGAAGTCGCGGGCATGAACTAGTATCTACTAGTTACTATATATAGCTACTATAAAATCTATATTAAATTGTTTTTTTAATCATATATTAATTGTTAATGTCCAGTAAAATGGTCTAGACTACAAATGCGCACACAGCACTCACGATAATTATTTCCGCCATTTGAATATTGCCAACGACAATTACTGGATTGGACCATCGCCGAAGGCTGTACGGTGGACCCCCAAATTAATTGCTCCCTGCTCACTTTGTTTTATTTTGATCGCAGTAAAAGTGATATTGAAAATGGAGGCTTTATTCTCTAATCACTCTTAATATGTTGATTTAAACGTTGACTTTCATTTTAAATATATCTTTATTTATATATTTCATTATTAAAAACAAGTTGAGAAAAATTATATTCTCATTCAATTATGTTAGAAATGGCCTTTTAAAACTTAAGTATGGTAAAAATATAAAATTAATCTGAAATTTATAAGTAAATGTGTGGCTGTGACAGGCTATTATTTTTTTATTATATTAACTGAGACATTAAGGATAAATTTGATAATATATCCTAAAGCTATAAGCTGAACTACATTAATCTTCGAATGCGCTTTGAGATTTGCAAATTGATATTGCAATTTATATATTAATAAAAACATTTTTTTCCTGTTCTCTGTATGCTCATTTCATTACTTTTTTTGTACTATTAATGAAATAAAACGTACTAATCCATTATAAGTTATTTCATGTATTGAATACATTAAGGTAGAGCCCCACGAGTTATAACTATGGCTAATTGGCCGTCGCTCTCTCAACGTTACCACAAAAGGTTGATGCTCATTAAAATTTAATCCGAAAATCCTGAGGCAAATGTTTTGACATTGAATTTGCTTGTGTAATGTAACACCAGCTTTGTCACAGTATTTCATTATGTTGTGTGTGATTTTCATAAATTAATAATAAAATTTGTTCTATACACAGAAACATAATGAATAATTACATATTTTGTTTCAATTTAAATAGTTATATGGGTAGAATGTGTAAAGTTTGAAGTGTGTTTGTTTGTTTTTTGAAGTAAAAATTCTTTAGGCGCAATTTGGAGGTAACTGGACTACAATGCAACGGAAGTCCGTTACGGCAATATGACGTCAAGTTTCTGTACCATCCGGTTTTTAAATATATTTGATTTTGTCAATAAATAGTTTATAAAGAAATCAATCAACAAAAAATAATATTAAGGTGAGTAATAATAAAAATCATACAATAGAATTAATTGTGTATATATGGGCGCGTGACTGTGCTGCCATTTGGTTTCAATGTAAGTAACAAATTAAATCAAAGCAATATTATGTATATTTATATCTAACAAATAAATCGAAACTTAAATAACAAGTTTTATTCAATCGCGTGTGACGATTACACGCGATTTTTTATGTATATGTTTAAAGTGAAATATGCTTTTTAATGTAGTAATCGCTTTCGTTCTTCAGTTTTAAGTCCATTCGCCAAAATTATCTATAGACATTGTCATAGATTCAACTCTTGTAGCTTCAGTTAAAATATTATCAGAAAGACAATTAATTTTCTCTTGTGTTATTGTGTAAGGAAAATGTTTCGTTTGTCATATTTTGCTAAAGTTCACAAGTATGCCAATTGTGTCGTCATCTCAGGAGATCGATAGGTCGGGTGCCGCCACTATGTCTGTCCGGCGGGACGGCGCGGCGCCCCGAACCCGGCAGTCACGGTCGGCGCCAAGGGGACGCTGCCAGATAAATCTTATAAGCTAAACCACTCCATAAATTCTATTTTTATGTTACTAGGCAGTATTTATGGTTAATTAATCACTTTCGAAGGAATGCTGTGGTGATAAAATGTCTCAGTTGAATGTAAGGCTGGTAGTTTTAGTAAAACTGCAGAATCCACTTTCAGAACACCAAAATATGTGATTATGTAAACTTTTGTTCCTTATATATCTGATACGAATAAGTATAAGTAATAACCAAGTATAAGTAACTAGCCTCTGCCCACGACTTTGTCCGCGTGGAATAGTTACTTTGGGCTAACCCTAACACGCAGTGGAAACTCTCAAGAGGGAAAAAAACGGATTTTGAAACATTTTTCATTGGTGCCACGGTTTTATTGGTCTTAGCATGATTATATATAACCTATAACCATCCTCGATAAATGAGCTATATAATCTTGAAAGAAATTTTCAAATCGTACCAGTAGTTCCTGAGATTACCCCCTACAACGTCACAACGTTATAAACTCACAGACTTTACCTCTTTATAATATTAATACAGATCCATCCATTTATACGAAACCGAGGTGTGACGCGATCATAATCTCCAACAGACCTCACGAATAAGTACAGAAAGCTTTCCTATAACTCTGCATCATTTGTTTAACGATGGTAATACATGAACATATTTTCAGGTTTCTCTTAATGATAGATCTACATAAATTAAAATATATTATTACTAAATATCTTGATAGAACTCATGGGACATCAAATCAACTTTCCAGTAGTATAACGATCACCGCCGCCCATGCACATTTGTAACACGAGAGGAATCACAGATGCGTTACCGGACCTAAACTGTTAAGCATATAAAATCGGAACGGTTGTTAGTGTCCACGAAAATTTATAAGATTTTAGCCAAATATAATTTTGCTTTAACATGGTAGCTTAATTATCTGACTATACACATACTATCTCTCTTTGACCAGTTCTCATTAAAAGAGCTAAATTGCTGTAATGAGAATACTAAAGGAGAACACGGATTTAATTTGCTGTGCGGACGCGGTTTTGCAACACAGGGCGGTCCCACTGTCGAGATTAATCCTACTTCAAAGGACACGCTGAAATTACATACTATCTGTCATACTATAGGTGATTGTACGTATATTATATTCAAATGAAAGCATTCTGACTTTGCGAATTAATTATTTTTCACTGAACTAATGATGATTTTAATTAAGGGAGGGAGCGAAATATTGGAACATTTTGTGGCAAAGGTATTCATTACATTTTCTTTTCTATTTGAAATATCACAAACAGAATTAAAATGTTTAATAAGTTTTTTTATACATATTGATAAACAGATATTTATCGATTTTGTCTTTTTAAAACACGCAATTCTCAACTTTACTTCCATTTAAAGTCATTTATGTAGATATATTGTTTGGTTAGTTGTAGTTAGAGGTTATTATATTAGTTTCCTCACATAATGTTATTTGTTATTAATATGCTTTGGGTACACTTCGTGTACAAAACTTTTCATAACTGAAATACTAAGTGTGGCCATAAAGTAAGAGATAAATATCTGGCGCCGAACTGAAGCGACTACGAGGCGTAGACGTCGCGTCGCTCACTCATTTCCTTTTTGTGCGTTCATAAAACATAATGTTACGAAAAATCATAGAGTAATATATTGTTTCAGAACGTTCCAATTGATTAAAAATATCAAGTTCTTTTACATTATATTAACTAACGATAACCAATATCTTTGAACACGGACTTTTTTCAAGCGGTTTCCTATAGTATAAGTTAACTAAATGAAGGCCGTTACATGCCATTGGTTTGATTGTTTAAATATGAGAACAACAAAGATTATAAAAGAAGAGATCTATGTTCATTAAAGTATTGAATTATTTAAATTTTATTGAAAGCTAAAAATACTTAAAAATGAAATAGATAAATAAAAACAATGTACCATTTTGTTTAATAAGATTTATTATTATGACTCGAGTCGTTTTAATGAATTATCAAGCTACATTGATTTTAAACCAAATATTGGATTCAGCCAAGTCATATTGATCAGAAATGATATTTCATGATTTCTTATTCTATTAAATGTTTTAATAATGGAGATCATTACATCTTTATAATTACAAATAGGTATGAATAAACAAATAAATTTAAGATTATATTTTACTTTAGATGAGTTTATTAAATAAGGAGTTGTATAATTAACTCTACTCTGTACCTCAGTGAGAACAGTACATTTGTTGTTTTGTAAGCGCATTCGCTTCCACTAATGTTCGCCGTGTGCAAATATTTGAGCTCGCCAAGATGTATTGATCAGAAGCGGGATCATGACGGATCGCACTTTGCGACGTTTCCGTCACGTCTCGAGAGCTTGTAAGCGGGCGATGTGCGCTGCACGTGCTATTTGTCAGTGTACTTTAGGGGGATGCATCGCAATGGGGACGAATCGTTTTGTATCCCGAGTTGGTTGGTGTATAAAGTCTAGTGATATGCACATCTTTTTATATCGTTTAATTTAATTTATTACAATTACGCATATACCGTTTTTTATATATCATAGGTGGCAAACGAACAGGTAGGTTGATGTTAAGTGATCACTACCGTCCATAAACACCAACAACACCAGAGGAGTCGCAAGTGCGTTGCCAGCCTGTGTTAGTGGGGAAGGGGGGAGCAGGAAAGTAAGAGAGGGAAGGGCAGGACGGTCTCCGGCGATCTCACTTACCGAACGAAACGCAACAATGCAAGCACTGTTACTACACGTCGGTTTTCTGTGAGAGGGTGGTACTACCTCGGACAAGCCGACCCATTCATGCTGAAACCAGTTATAGCATCAACGTGGCTCTACCACATACAAAACGGATTTTGAATCACAATTTTCTATGATAGTGCTTATTAAGCGAATTTTAAAAAGTATGCCTGGAGAGGCATTGAAACTATAATTCCTGTATTATTATTTGCTATAGCTTTGGTAATAGAGAAAAATGGTTAAGTAGCACCTTAAAATGAAAACCTATCGTCACGCGCTAATCTCTAAGAGTCGGTCCTCTCTGACGTTAGTGTTACCATCTCAAGCCAAATCATCACTTTCTATAACGTGAGATTGTGGCTGAACATTAAGCCTACAAGTTAAAATATAATAAAATATACAGGTATGTGGTAACATATTAGCACATTAATATATAGCTGAACTAGCAAAGAGTTACAGTTTGTCATCACTAACCACCACTCTTGACCGGTTACTACAAAAAAGTAATTATTTTTGATACGTTGACTTATAATTTAGTACGTACAAGTGTGTCAGGGAGACGTTTCCTAAATTCGATTGAATTTCCGGTCCGTAACGATATTGCGAGCCAAACGAGAACGGAAATACCGTTAATGCATATCAATTGTTGTGCCCCCCATCTTTATTATTGACGCGTTCTCGAGTGCTAATAGCATTTTAAATATTCCCTATCGATAAATAAATTACAAGAATATTAACCGGTTTATATCTTATATTAGAACAGTCATAGGTGTGGTTTAATCAGCTTGATAAGCTCCAGCTCAAGAATTATTCGTCACTACCACATGTATAAATACTTAAATTCATGCACACGTGCATCACTATGTATTATAATAATTTTCTGTTCATTTCAATCTTCTTCTAGTATTTGTATTGTATAATTATTAATACTTTTGTTTTCAAGTCAATATGCGCTACCATCAATAGCACACTATAAATATTTTAGATTAGATTTTAGATTATAATATTTTAGATTAATATTTTAGATTTCTATTATCACCTTCTTTAAGAATTTATTTAAAGCTAATTTCTTTCGGTTTTAATATATAAAGGTATTTGGTTTTGGTTTGGTTGCTCCATAAATTTCTATCGATTCAAATAAATTTATGTGGTATAAAGGTATTTGGTTTTGGTTTGGTTGCTCCATAAATTTCTATCGATTCAAATAAATTTATGTGGATTAGTTGATAATTTGACTATTTTGAACTCCTGTATTTAACACTATTTTGTCATTTTTAACACCGTAACTCTTTGTAAGAAGTATATAAAGTATTTCTAAATTTAAAAAGTATTACTAAATAAATTAAAATTTCTAATTATCTAGTTAGATCTATTGTCTAAATGGAATTGTAATTAATTATTCTAATAAAAAATATTATACATATATAATGCGATGGGTATTTAAATTTTCTAGTATGTGCCTATCCATGTCGCTTATTTTTGTGCCATAAGCGACCTGTCTTGCTAACCTAACTACGAGAATTGTACAAAGAATAAAATCATCTTCAACGTTAGTTTGTCGAAGTCCAGAAAAACAAAAAACGAACGCGATTTTTATATTTAATAGATTTTCTAAAACGGTATAATACTAGGCACTCATAAGATTAATACAACCCTTTAACTCACACAAACAATTCCAACACGGCTCACAATGTTGTCGTCACGTCGCAGCAACGTCACTTGTACTTGGATAGTATGTATGTGTAATAAAAGGGTTGCACTCACTGATTGCTTAATGGACAGTGAAGGCTGAGATAGGCGCCGTGATAAATCACCACCGTGATTATCGAGCCATTATCTAAAATACAATCTCGGGGGTAGACAACTTGGCTAAGTAAAGTTGTTGATGTAATTGACAAAGACGGCGTCGTTGAATTAAAAAAGAAGCTTCGAAGAAAGTTTTCAAAAAGTAATTTTAGAAAGGAGACGTTTAACTGGATTTCTTCTTCAGTATACTTAAATTTTCCTATCTTATGGCGCGTAAAGATCAAAAAAGATACTTAGACTATTAATTTTTTATAGAGGAATACCAATTATTTTTATTTAATTTTAAATTCCCCGTGAAATGTACATTATTGATTCGAATGACTACTCAATATTAAAAGAATTTAAATTTAATTATGAATATAAAATTTCTTATAAAATTACGATTAATTAAAATTTACAATTACTATTATTGATAATATAATACATTTCCTATACTCATCGAATTACATTTTTCTACAATAATACCGTCTCCCTTCGACATATCGGAATCGATCAACGGCAAACAAATAGGTGTATTTGTGGTATGATTGAGTCTATTCCAGGCAAGCCCCGCAACTGAGACGTTCAAAGAGAAGCCTTTGGAAACCGTAAGTCCTTTGGCGAAAGGTTCGTAAAGTTACAAAGGCTTATTCTGTGAGCGAGCTTACAATTTCAAATTAATGATTTGATTGAAATGTACACGATATAAATAAAAAATTAATTAAAACAAAAAGATAAAATTGAATAAGAACATAATATTTTTCTTATCTAATTTAATGACATCTTTAGTTACATAAATTTTCTCTTTGTGTTAATTTTATAATACTGAGGATTTTTTTTATTTTCAAAATTTGTTTTTTTCTTAATGACATTAATTTAAATATTATTATTTCATGTAAAATTCAAATTGTAGTTTTTTTTCAAATGCATGTCTGGTTTTGATAACATTCTCAGGCTGATAATATGTCGTTAAACACTTATAGATATGTTCTCGCTGGTGCATTTGAGAGCTACTCTCTCTTAAAGTTACGCGTGTTACCATATAGTTATTTGGTAATAACTGAGATCATGAATAATAAAATACTAAAATCTATAAAGTATCCAAACTAATATTATAAATGCAATTGTTAGTTTGTTTGTTTGTTACGCTTCACCTGTTACCTACTGAACTACTCATCATGTAATTTTACATAAATGTTATCAAGGGTTTGGACAAGGAAATTGGGTACCTCTTATCCTAAAAAAAAGGACTGTTCTAATAGCAAATCTACAGTAATGCGAGCGACACCGCGAGAAATGCTAGTATATACATATATAGTATAAAGTATTAATGCCTGACTATTATTACACGTGACCTGTGATAGTTCTTCTGAAGCATATTGATTTTTCTAAATAAATGTTACACAATAAGCATTTTAATACTATACTGGATGAACTAATATCGCTACATAATATAAATACAGTAACTGTAGCTTACTTACAATATTGAAGCACATCAGCCTGTATTGAAATGTTACCGTAGCATTTAAATGGATTCACATTTGTACTCCAAAAAACATGGAAATAGCGTGGCTCTTAAACAGAGAGGGGTCCCATCCAGACTTAATAAAATGTTCAAGCCGTTCGCTGACTACAATATATGCAAATCTCATCACAAACAAGCAGGGTACCTTCCACTAAGTTTTTTATATGAATGCATTTTTTTATGTTTTGTATATACATCTAATACTAATGGACAATAATTTCTAATAATGTTAATTTGTCTAAATAATATAATTACAATGACAATTACATTAAATATTGTATTTAAAACATTTTTGCTTATCCATATATTCATTTTCCATTATTCATTGTAGATGGTAGAGCCACGCTGAAACTATAACTGGTTTCAGCATGAATGGGTCGGCTCGTCCGGGGTAGTACCACCCTCTCATAGAAAACCAATGTGAAGTAACAGTGCTTGCATTGTTGCGTTTCGTTAGGTTATTGAGAGTGCCGGAGGCCCACCTCCGTCTCTTTACCTTCCCTCTTTTCCCCTTCTCCCTCCGCCCTTCCTCACCAACACAGGCTTGCAACGCACTTGCGACTCCTCTGGTGTTGCTGGTGTATATGAACGGTGGGGATAACTTACCATCAGCTGACCCACCTGTTCGTTCGTTGTCTCCTATGATATAAAAAAAAATCAGATTATTTCAGGGATAAATTTGTGTTATAGGAAATTTGTATTGTTTATAATTTAGATATTGAATACATTTGTATGTTTCTTTTTAATATTATCCTGGTATTTTACACAATTTCTATTAAGTTTTATTTTTATTAATAAGTTCACTTTCTCACCTTTCTTCGGTCTATGTATGTTGTACTATGTACGATTTTCAAAGAATGATGTATTATACAATGTATAGTGTATGCGTATGTGTGTGGACGTTATTGTTGTTTCTCAAAGCGTTCACGAGCGGTTTTAGCCGAGGAAGGGTTTTCCCGCTGTTTCATTTCGCTTCTAACAGATTTGTACGTACTCATTGCATACTTCGTACGCAGGGGGTTTTATGGCTGCGGTCGGATTTATTGAGTGTTTAGGAACCATAAAAATGTAAATCTAATGCAACTGTAAAATGTTTTTTTATTGTCATGAATCGTAAACAATTTGTAAATTTTTTATGCTTCTCTACTAAAATGTTTCTCTTACTTCATTTTCAAGAATTATAATTCAATATTCGCAATCTATTAAGTAAAATTTGATCAAAATGATACAAGTATGATCTTGGTAAGGTAATAAAAGCTAAGTATAAATATATCGGTTATTATTCTGCAGTATTTTTATAGTGTCTATTAAAATCTAGAGATAATGCACTTTTTTACTGCACACATAATATTCTTCGGTAATTTAAAGTATATAAACTTTAAAACTCAATGTTTCGTATTCGTTGAATCAGTTCAGTTTATGAAGGAAATGTAAATTGATTTGCAATACACAATTTTGTTCATAGTAGATTAAAAATATATATGATGAAGTACCAAAATAATAATACCTAATGCAAATGCTGTCCAGTTATCTCAATGAATGTGGATTTTTCCACTTGTAAGACACAATGTTATTACAAAACATTTGATGCAGTGCTTGAATATCGATGTTTATGGTAGAAAATAAGGTAATCATTGTTATTGTCGAATTTATTTATTTTTATTCAAGTACTCACACACAAGGTTTTTTGTGGGAGCACGCGATGGTACTATATGCACATAAAGGGAAGTATCGCAAAATTGCCATAAGTTACTTTTCGTTCAGATTTTAGAAAATTTTAGAATAGTATCTTTCTATTACAAGCTGTACATTTTTTGCACTTTAAATTGGGGTGTGACTATGTCATGGATACGGCCGTTTGTTGTACCTGAGTACGTCTCGTAACTGGCGATATTTTCTATATAAATTATTATTATTAATGTATGTCATAATAATAAGTCCTCCGGGTTTCAATATTTTGTTTATGTTGGCAGCTGTTCCATTTAACGGGTTTAGAAAATAAATTAACTAAACAGAGAATTATTGTATTCACGTCAAAAATATAGACTTACAACTTTCGAAAATTAGCGTGCCCTCAAAAAGAAAGTGACACAAATAGGCATGCTTACAACTGCATGTTAATTTTGAAATAAAATAAATTAAAAATTACTATTGTATAGTATAATATATTAATCATGTTAATGCATATTACAAGCTGCTGGGTGTAATTCACTAGCTATTAACAATATTATTTAGATATACATGGATGGCTATATGAAAAAAAAATTAAAATTCAAAACGGTAGAAAAAAAAAAAATAAGAAAATAAATCTAACGAGACTGTCGTCTCTAAGATACCATCAAATGACGTTACTTAAATAAACGTTAGGAAACATTTTTGCGACCTCCTTCGATATAAGATTCTCTTGATCCGGGGCCATTGTGATAGCTATCTGTAGAGAGTCCGTGAAAAGCCCCGGACTCATTCACCATTCATGGGGCGATTTGATTTACTTAAGATCTTCGGGTTGATATTGTCTATTAAGCGAGTTTACGAATATGAACGGTCGCTTTTATATTTTTAAAATATAACCTATAAATAACACATTAGTGAAATGTGTACTTAATAACCATTTAATAAATTCTTATTATTTCTATATCATTTGTTAGTTTTTACTCGCGGCTTCATAAATTTTGATATTATATCGGGAACAATACTTTTTCTCTGGACAAAGGTACACCCTGTCTGTACTTTTGATGATGTATATGGATAATCGATTCAGTAGCAGTAAAGCAAGCAGTAAAGCGTAATGAACAACATTCATAATATTAGCTAGGATAATACCTAATTACTTACAAAAATATTATAGAATCGTAATAAATACGAAGTTAGATGGATATCAAAAAAGGATAAGGAACGCCCTCGAAAGTCACCATCGCACTGGTAATATTCTGTATCAGGCTGCTAATTTGTTATCAGGTTCACAGCTATTTCTTTACTGATAAACTTTAACATTGTGTGACTGATCGCTATAAAATTTGGCACAACCATTTTTTTTTTTCAAGGAAAATCATGTTATGGGTTTTATTATAGCTTACCTCTAGGTGCCAATGTAAAATACCAAAATTTACTTCGTTCAATTGCCAGGTGTTGAAAATATTTACACAACATTACATTCTGAAATCCGGGCATGCATCTAGGAATGTTTTTTTTTTTTATTTCCATATTTTTTCTTGATATCTTATATGATGAGGACCGATTTGGTATTGTTATATTTTTGGTCAGAAATGCTTGTGTTTTTTTGAAAACAATAATCAAAAATACTTTATTCAATTTAGGCCCTGCGAAGGCACTTATGAACGCCAAAACTATCATCGGTTCGGAAGAACCGTCAAGATATTCGATCTGGTTTATCTCTTCATTATACATATTCTTACAAGCATAGATTTTTATTCACATTCGTTTTTGATGGATGTACAGAGAGAAACGTCATTTCCACATGTCACCATAGTCCACAAAATGTTCCGCTCTATAGTAAGCCTTTAGATATTAAAACTAGCTTGACATGGTGCTTGAACTCATTATCTGGCAAATGGGTATTGTACTTTGGGATTTTGTTAAAAAACTGTTGCTGGTGATTTTAATATGAAAAACGTCCGTTTCTATAGAGCGTTTTATGTAGTTCGTTTATAAGAAGTAGATGCTTTAGAAGAAGGGTGACTAACGCATGGTTCCGGGCGAGCGGACGCACGATTTATAAAATGAGTTTGCGGTGCAACCAAGCCGTGATACCCCATTGGTTACGTCTCACTTCTTTATTAGTGAGGTTCTCGGAGTATCGATAAAAATAAATATGTGAACTAACCTTGTAACTCCATTATTATATACTAATTCTAAAATAATGAACTTTATATTTACGTCATAATTTGGTGAGCTTCTATATAGCAGTGCCACCATATCATGCTAGCACTAGCATTCAGGACTACTATCCGAGTGTTCGTACCTACTCTAAAAGAATTCGTAATCTAAGAAATATTAGAACTAATATCTCAATATAGTAAATTGTCTTAATAAATTCATAAACATTATCGGTGTTATTACAAAAAAGTTAAATACTTGCTTTAAAAAGGTTTCGTACTAAAATTCACTGCGCTCGCCCGAGGCAAGTTCGCGCTATTCTTTTTTCGCAAGTCTAATCTAACCCTACCAAAGCGAGATAAAAGAGCAATATGGCGAACATTCAGCGAGCGCGGTGCATTTAAAACGTAACCTTTTTAAAGCAAGTATTCAATACGTATATGACCTTTTTGTAATAGCACCGTACAACTTGATTTATTCGTATTACCAATTGATACTGACAGGAGAATAATAACATGAGGTTAACTGGACGCATAGGGAAGGTTGTTTTGGCGCGACATATTTCGAAACCAAAAAGTACTATTTACTATCCGATTTTTCCATTTACTGTGATTAAATTTAAGCGAAATTTATTTTAAAAAAATATAACAACCAAAATGTGTGATTAATAGACGAAATGACTTACCGCTTTTCTCAGAATATAATTGTAGTGATTTTCTAGAATAGTCTACACCGCTTTTCTGTTCTGAAAGATCATAAATAACTGCGTTTGATGCGTTTAGATTAAAAGTAGATAATACTAATTTTTATTAGTTAATTTCTAATATAAAATAATAAATGAAACGTCCAAGTATTAGTTTTTTTAATTTACTACCCTCATAAATTAATAAGTATTTGATGTATAAATGTAACAAAGACATGAAGTCAAATCTTTACACTTTAGAATGCTATTTTCGCAATATGTTATTGAAACATAGAAGAATTTCGTAGACCAAAACATAAATGTGTCTTAGTAATAGCATTTATGTTTTACTTATTTATACTTTAGCGTACACCGTTAATTATATGGTAAAATTTTCTTTATTAAGTAAATTGTCAATTAATAATGTATTTCTTTTTGAAATTTATATAACACATTTTGTCACATCACTATTTCACGGGCATTTGTCGTGGGACGTCACCATTTTTCCCTCGGTGCGCCGCCATCAGTGGAAAGTTAAAAGCATTGAAAGACATATCGCGGGTTCCTTGCAGGCTCCATTGTTCTCTCGCCCTTTGTCCCGGCTCGAATGTTTTAATGTAATTGGCTTTGTGCTTCGCTTTTTTACCACGCTTTCCTTATCGCATATGTGTAAAACTTTCCGTTATTGTAACTGTAAAACTGTTACCATTATGTAATTAATAGTGTAAATTACATCCTTTTAAATAAAACGTATTATCATTATAAAGACAGTATCAAACCATTAGTATTGATTGACTACATAATAGCATAAAGTGTTATGTATAGAACAAAATTAAAAGAAAATGTGTTGCCTATATGATCTTTGAATTGACATCTTCTGTTTTATGTTCTTGTGTTTGTACGTATGTCCTGATTTAATATACAAACATTGTGACTGACATCTATAACATTTTACATATGTTATATTTTTTTTTAAATGCTTATGGAAATATTTTTAAGATTATTTTCGAGCTAGTTTGTTGAAATTATGTACAGGGACAATATACGCCTTTTAAAAATGATACAGTGTAAATATTGAATAATATTACTTTTGCATTTTGTAAAATAAATAATTAGCAATATATAAAGAGTAAGGGTAGGAGGAATGGGTAGGGGAGGGTAGGTGGGTCTCCGGCACTCTTACTGGCCGAACGATATGCAATAATGCAAGCACTGTTACTTCACGTCGATTTTCTGTGAGAGGGTGGTGTTACTCTGGGCGAGCCGACCCATTCATGTTGAAACCTGTAATAGCTTCAGCTTGGCTCTGCCACCTAATAAATAGTTCAAATTTTCTCGATTATTTCAGTATCATCTAAAAGTACTATTAATTATATTTAATTTAATGAATATACGTCGACATTCAAATCTGTGGAAATTTTATAGACAACCTTTTGCTTTTAACCCCTCTGTTGGCACGTCTCTAACCATACATAATAATTTAGTTTAATTTCAATATAAAATGATCAAACCCTTATTAAATTGTTAACAACCGTTTGCTACATCGTTTCAGCGTTAAATTACAATATATCAATTACTTCACAGTAAAATACAACTTAGTGCCATCTAGTGGAGATAAATAGTAGCTGATAACTTTTATTAGCTATACATTTTTAAATAATGTATTTCCCGCTTACAAAATTTCTCATATTAATTAATAGGTGGTAGAGCCACGCTGATGCTATAACTGGTTTCAGCTTGAATGGGTCGGCTCGTCCGGGGTAGTACCACCCTCTCACAGAAAACCGACGTGAAGTAGCAGTGCTTACACTGTTGCGTTTCATGCGGTCAGTGAGTTGCCGGAGGCCCACCTCCCCCCCTCAAACATGAAAGCGGCTTTAAATATAAATATACCCCAGGGGGGTACCAGCACGTCTCGTGATGGAGAATCCCCCCCCAGAGCGTTCCCGCTCAGGCTGCCCCTCGTACTCTGCGGAGGGCAAAAAACCGCTTGCCATGACGAAGGGCAAAGGCAAACGTAAGTCTACGGCACCCCCTTCCACGTTTCGCGTGGACTTCTGCAACATTAGGGGAATCCACTCAAACATCAACTCCGTCCACCACCACCTCGAGACGGAGAGGCCGGCCTTGCTTTTTTTAACGGAAACTCAAATATATTCCTGCAGACGTCGCCTACCTGACGTATCCCGGCTACAAAATTGAGCATGATTTCGTGCTTTGGGCTGGGGTCTGCGCGTTTGTCAGGGAGGATATATGTTTCCGTCGCCTTGCCAATCATGAAGGTAAAGAGCTTTCACTACTTGTTCTCCGTGTTGACTGCGTTGACCATCCACGCGTCTATGCATGTCTACCGCGGTAATATCGAGACAGAGCGTCTCATGGAGCACGTCCAAATGGCGACTGACATCGCTCTTCAACAATTCCCTTCCGCTGAGATCGTGGTTCTTGGCGACTTTAACGCCCACCATGCCGAATGGCTAAGCTCACGCACCACCGATCACGCGGGGAGCTCTGTTTTCGACTTTGCTTTGGCGTCCTCCCTAACGCAACTGGCTATCTCGCCTACGCGGATCCCTGATGTGGAGGAACATACGCCTTCCCTGTTGGACCTTCTGCTGACCTCTCATCTGGACAGCTATCGAGTTACCGTTGGTGCCCCTTTAGGCTCTTCGGACTATTGCCTGATCCGGAGTAACGTGTCTCTCTCGCGCCCACTACGCCCGCGATCAGCGGGCTGCCGCCGAGTTTGGCACTATAGGTCAGCAGATTGGGATAGCATGCGAGCTTTCTTCGCCTCTTTCCCCGGGGGGCAAGTTTGCTTCTCACTGGACGGTCCTGACGCTGTCGCCAAAGCCGTAATTGACGCCATACTACAAGGGATGGACTTATTTATCCCTAATTCCGTAGTACCCGTCGGTGGCAAAACTCAACCCTGGTTTGGTCATTCCTGCAGAATGGCTAAACGCCGGAAGCAAAAACACTACCAGGCCTGGGTTGACGCGATGGTGTCTAAGGATGTAAATACCAGTGCTCTCAAAAAGGAGTATAATGTTGCCTCTAGGTCTTACAAAAGAGCGATTGCTCTAGCAAAGTCCGCCTTCATTGGCAGAATTGGTGAGAGACTGGTTCGTCTTCCCTCTGGAACTCGGGCATTCTGGTCTCTCGCCAAAGCCGCTCTAGGGGACTTCAGTCTGCCTTCGTTCCCACCATTGCGGAAGGAAGACAACTCGTTGGCCTACAGCGCAAAGGACAAAGCCGAATTTCTTGACTGCTTTTTTGCGTCGAACTCGACTCTAGATGACAGGGGGAAGTCTCCACCGAACTTAGCGCGTTGCAAAAGCTGCATGCCCGATGTGCCATTTATGCAAAAACATATACGTAAAAAGCTCTTCTCTTTAGACATCAGAAAGTCGAGTGGACCTGACGGGATTCCCACAATTGTGTTAAGGATATGTGCTCCGGAACTGACTCCAGTTCTTGCGCGTCTTTTTCGGCACTCCTATTGTTCAGGCGTTGTACCAGTATCTTGGAAGTCTGCTTCTGTGCACCCAATCCCAAAAAACTGTGACCGCTCAGAGCCGTCGAACTATCGGCCAATCGCCATCACTTCCTTGCTTTCCAAAATAATAGAGTCCATTATAAATTGCCAGCTCTTGAAGTACCTAGAGGAGAACCAGCTTATTAGCGACCATCAATATGGTTTTCGCCAACGTCGCTGAGCTGGTGATCTTCTAGTCTTCTTGACACATCGATGGGCGGAGGCAGTAGAAAGCAAGGGTGAGGCCATTGTCATAAGTTTAGACGTAGCGAAGGCTTTTGATCGGGTTTGGCACAAAGCGCTTCTGTCGAAGCTTACTTCCTTTGGACTTCCCGGAAATTTATGCAACTGGGTATCTAGCTTTCTCACTGGTCGAAGCATAAAAGTCACAGTCGACGGACACACCGTCTCTGAATTGAAACCTGTGAATGCTGGTGACCCACAAGGCTGTGTATTATCCCCTACTCTCTTTCTTCTGTATATCAATACACTGGCCGGGCTAATATTTCCCGGGAATGCGTCTTTGAGTGCCGGAATCAACTTTTGTCTGAAATAGAGACGTCACCCGAACACGTCTCGCATTGGGGTAGACAAAACTTGGTCGATTTTAACCCTACTAAGACACAAGTTTGCGCATTTACCGCGAAAAAGATCAAATTTGACGTGATGCCCAGCTTTCAGGGAGTCCTCTTAGTCGCCAAGCCCAGTATTGGTATCCTCGGCGTTGACATATCGAGTGACGTTCAATTTGGCGGTCATTTGGAGAGCAAAGCATTGTTGGCCTCCAAAAAACTAGGTGTCCTTAATAGGGCAAGACAGTATTTCTCACCAGAACACCGTTTACTACTCTATAAAACGCAAGTTCGCCCATACATGGAATACTGTTCTCATCTTTGGGCTGGAGCGCCTCAATATCAACTGCTTTCGTTTGACCGCATCCAGCGTAGAGCAGCTCGAATCGTTGGCGACGAGGTATTATCCGATCGGCTCGACTCATTGGCACTGCGTCGGGACATCGCGTCTCTTTGTTTTCTTTATCGCATTTACCTCGGAGAGTGTTCAGAGGAGTTGTTTGGAATTTTACCTGCCGCTACATTCCACCATCGTACTACCCGGCTGAAACTTAAATTTCATCCACACCACCTCGATGAGTGGAGGTCTTCCACGGTGAGGTTTCCAAGGTCGTTTCTGCCTCGTGCTGCGACCCTGTGGAATCGTCTCCCAGCGGCGGTGTTTCCAAGCAACTATGAATTGCAAACTTTCAAGAAGCGAGCGTACACTTTTCTTAAAGGCCGGCAACGCACTTGTGACTCCTCCGGTGTTGGAAGTGACTATGGACGGCGGTGATCACCTACCATCGGGTGACCCGTCTGTTCGTTTGCCCCCTATAATATATATACATATATATATAACTATATTTTTTCTATATTAGCGAACTTTACTAAGTTGAGCAAACAAAAGATATCAAATACATTTTTGGTGAACTGATTTTTATGAAATAAAGTTTAATTAGAATAACTACCCTGGTAACCCTTAAATTATATACGAAACTCCCATAACAATACATCAAGCAGTTTTAGAGTGTTTTCAAAAAGAAAACAGATAGACAATGTTTTAAAAATATATATTGTATTTTATAGGGATGTTATGGATATGATATTTCGGTTACGGATACGGATACGGATATAGGAATATAATTATATCGGTTACGGTTACTGTTACGGATATGTAATTATTTCGGATTATCCGTTAGTTTCGAATAATTTCGGTTACGGATATTAGATTGAAGTAAAATGTAAACAAAATTAATATGCAATAATTTGGTTAGTCTAACTCTAACTTGTCATTTGGCATTATAAGTCCGTCATATTAGGCAAGCAACTAATACATCTACTCAATTATCTTAGTACTAAGATAAAAAATGTGATAAATTTAACAGTAAAAATAAATCTTACACATTGCACATATTAACTTACAACCTACGTATAACATATTAAATATGTGTGTGTGATAACATAACGAGAGTTTTCATTTTTAATTATTTTTATGAGGAATGAAATCATCTATATCTATAACAAAATTTAAAGTTGTTTATAATAATAAATTTAAAGTTGTTAATCATAGCTGTAATAGTCAAAACTGAGCAAAGGAAGATTATATTTAACAAAAAGCAATTTTGCAGCCTTATCACCTGATAGTCGTTTACTTTGTTTCAAAATATAAATAAAACCATATGTCATAAAATTTATCTAGGTGTTTAATTTGTTGGTTACCAAATATGTCAGTGTTTACTTATGTTACCTATAAAAATTAGTAAAACCACACATGTTTTGCAATCGATATATTATGTCGTATAACGATGCTTTGGATTCGATGTTGACTTCACCCGTATTCGAAATTATCCGAAACTTTTGTGTCGGTTACGATTACGGTTACAGATATATTTTTTTTTCGGATATCCGATAGTTTCGGTTACGGAGCTCCATAATATCCATGGTATTTTATTACCATCATTAATACGCCCGCAAACAGTTTTGGGCAAATATTTTTAAAAAATAGACACGATGTTTCTACAGTTTTAACATAGTATAGAAGATTAATGTTAAAACTTAATATAATCGGCTGGTTTTGTTACTCGTGTTTGAAATGTAGTGGTAATAATATAGTAATTTCATGTTTCTATACATTTTATGGTTAGTATGAAATAAAATAAGTCTATATTAATAGTTCCAATTTAAAATATATATTACAGATCTTTGTTTGCAACGTTAATATGGATTTAATCAATCACTGGGACACAACAATTTTTCCTGGATGAAAAGTACCCCAAGTCATTTTCTATAACGTTCACGAAGTGTGTTTAAAATTTCATAATGATTGGTTGACCATTTAAAGCGTGAAAGTTTAACAAACAAATAAACTCACTTTTGCATTTATAATATGTTAGAAGTCTAAAGTTACGCACAAAGCAATGACGTAAACAGGAATCTCTAAGATTTTCTGCATATACTTATTAATTTAACTATTTAGGTTTACTGTTACGACGACACCTTTAAATGTATAAAAATTGAATGTGTGAAAATATAGTCTCCATTTATATTATCTACAAAAGACAAATACTATAAAGATAAGTTAGTATTGTCACAATAATTATAATACATGCTAAAATGTAACATAACAATATAGACATATTACCCTTACATCCTTCCTATCTCGACTACCCTGTCTCCACTGACTTCAATAACTGAGTTGGATATAAATTAGGCCATTGTCTGTGAATCTGGAGCATTCGTGCGACTTTCGGTATCATTCTGCAACAGGGAAATATATTCGTATCGATGGAAATTCGCTTATTCATTTCAGCTTATTACAATTCTAAATAGTGTGAAAGTGATAGATGACGACTATCTATTAAATCGCCGCAAAATTTTTGCAGAATAAGATAGCCGATGTTGAATGAATTTTCTTTGTTTTCTCTTTCTGATATTGTTGTCATTTCGCTCTAGCGCACAGGACATAACGCTATACAGTCCGTTAACTGAATACAGGATCAATCCGTAGTGTTATTCTGCGTTGCTTTCAGGAATAAAAATTGTAGGATAAAATTATACTTATTTTTTATTATTTAGAATATTATTTTTTCGCCGTATAAACACCCTTATCCAATGTATAATTATTAACTGATCAAAAAATTTATGAAATTTACTATGAATGCTATTTAATCTTAGGTTTCTATGAAAGAAAATGTATAAAGAATCATACGGAAAAGTAAAAAAAAAACTTGATTAAACAAACGTCCATATAAAAAAGTTAGAAGACAGTATTGAGATTTTCAAAAATATTGACAGACCCGACAGATCCTTTAGTTGTTCAGTTTCCATTTTATTTCTTTACTTGGCCATACTGTAAAGGAAAGATATGGTTTTATTTGTTTCATTAATACACTCATGCGAAGCCGGGACGAGCAGCTATTGTACAATATATTTTTATTAATATTGTGTACAGGTGTATTTAATAAGCCTGTTAAGGGAAACAATAAGTCTTCTATGTCTATTTTATACAATTTCAATTCACTTATCTGGTATACAACTCGGAATAGTATATTGACTGACGTCGAGAAGAGAAGAGAAAAACAAGAGAAAAGAAGTAATATTCAAACAAGAAAATGTAATCTCTTCCTCTCCTTTTCAAAACCTCACCACGCGCGCAGGTCTTCGGAGCCATAGTTTTACGGTAAATTCTATTTGGGCACGAACGAAAAAGTCCGCAACGTATTATCTTTATCGTACCGTGAAGCTGTGGAACAAACTCCCAGCTAGTGTGTTTCCTCCTTCCTATGACATGGGGTCCTTCAAGCGCAACGTGAAGAGACACTTACGCAGGCCGGCATGACAGAGGCGAACGGCGATGGATAGTATGTCTCACGGTAGTCGCCACTGTTTTTAGATTGTATTGTGCTTACCATCAGGCATAGTACAGTCACTTTGCCAGCTACAATAAAAAAATAATACATTTTATCTAATACGAATATTCTTAATTAATATAATAAGCATTCGTATACCGTATATTGAATCAATAATTGAATCAGGAAAGATTCTTTATTAAGTTCCCTTTATTTGAAATGTATGTTAAAAGATATTGCAGAATATCGCTTTACGGGGAGGACAGAGGGAGTGTGGCACGTATTTCAGGCTAGTCTGTTATCAGCTCCCGTGACGTCACTACTGTGACTTTACTCTCGATAATACACTCGTATACGATAGATTAAATTGAAATCGGTTATATTTTTCTTAGGATTTCTGTGACAGGGCAGATTCAAATTGATTTCGAAATTAAGCTTGTGTGTATCGGTGAACTTGTATCACTTAGTTATTTATAATTATTTATTTTCTAAGGCAAAATAATAAATATTTAGTGCTTATTTTAATATATATATTTTTTTAAGATTAGTTTGGAAATGTGCTTAAAGAAATCCACAGGTTGTTTTAAAGCTACTTAGCGTGGATATCGCTCGGTGTAAACAAATTTCGACTTACTTATAAAGTTTTACGGTTGTATATTGGTTAAAAGAGGAAAAGGGTGTGAATTCTATTATCACCTGTTGAATCATTCGGAGAAAACTACTGAGAACATGTTTTGGAGACGTTTACTGTAAGTATTTAAAGTATGTTTTTCCTTAATTTAATTTGAAATTATAACTTCCATTTTTAAAATTAATATGACGCATCGGTTTCGATTAGATATTATTATATTTATTGTTTTTATTTAATTAAGAGAGGTTATAGATAAAAAAATTCTGTACAAAAATAATACATTTTCAAGAGTATAAACATAAAAAACCTAAGTATAAAAACGAGCAGATATACTTAGTACAAAGGAAGCTTTTTGTTACAGACATAGAATAACAATATAATAGAATATAAGATAATAATAATAGTTGGATATTTAAATGTCGATGTTTACCATAATCGTGTTCATTTGTTACGACTACCTCATGTTAAATGTTATAATTAGGGATTTCACAATCCATTGTCACATGAAAAGGAAGTTCTAAATATGGTATACGTACAAAATGATACTTCATAGATTTTATTCCAGTTTCTGATTTATATATAATTTTATAATTATAGATATGTCATGATCTACAATAAAAAGTTCTTCGGTGAAATGTTATCACGTAGTCGCTTGTGTGGTTTAGCGGTTGTCTTTTGACAAATGTGTAAAAGTTATAAGTTCGGATCCTCGTAAAGTCAATTGTATTTGTAGTTGGTGGAACTAAATCATTAAAAACTAGGTCATTAAATTAATAAATATATCAGTGATGTATAAAAATATATAGCTATGGGGTTTAAGAGGTGTCGAGTAACATCTTAAGACTTGAGACACCCAAGCCAACCTCACCTACACGTGGTGCACCCTGCTGATCAACGAACGAGGCAATGGCGATAGCGGGGTGGTAGGGATTTACATCCCGACTGGGTCGCAACCACCATGTACATGGCGAAAAAGCCCGTCATAGTGACTCGCTTTTGCGCGTCGCGTTTCGGGATCAGCCTGTGCATATCCAGTACCGGGTGACTTTCGCCATTATGGCCGGCATGACAGCGGCGACCGACGATGGATGATCTGTCTCTCGGTGGTCGCTACTGCTTTTGGATTGTACTATGCTTATTATCAGGCATAGTACAGACACTTTGTCGTGCCTCAATAAAAAAAAAAGCTTTTGTAGGTGGTAGAGCCACACTAAATCTATTACTGGTTTCAGCATGAATGGGTCGGCCCACCCGGGGTAGTACAACCCACTCACAGAAAATTTACGTGTAGTAACAGTGCTTGTACTGTTGCGTTTCGTTCGGTTAGTGAGAGCGCCGGAGAACCACCTCCCCTCCCCTTCTCCCAAGCACAGGCTGGTTACGCACATTTGACTCCCCTGGTGTTGCAAGTGTCTATGGACGGCGTTGATCACTTAACATCAGGTGACCCGTCTGTTCGTTTGCATCCTATGACATAAAAAAGTTTTCATTCATTTGAGAACATACTTTTGTTCGCGGCTTCGCACGCGCTTATATAAATTTAGCAGGATTTTACAGTATTTTTTCTAAGTAAAATGTACCCTATGTTATTTTTATACTCTCTGACTATATGTATGCAAAATCTTATAATGCTCGGTTAAGTAATTAAAGCGAGAATGTGTAACAAACAAACAATATTAGTAGGTGGTAGAGTCACGCTGAAGCTATTATTGGTTTCAGCATGAATGAGTCGGCTCGTTCGGGGTAGCACCACCCTCTCACAGAAAACCGACGTGAAGTAACAGTGCTTGCATTGTTGCGTTTCGGTCGGTCAGTGAGAGCGCCGGAGACCCATCTCCCCTCCCCGCCCCTACCCTCTCCTCTCCTCTCCCTTCCCCTTTTCCTTTCTCTCCATTCCCCCCAAACACTGGCAACGTACTTGCGACTCCTCTGGGGTTGCTAGTGTCTATAGACGGCGGTGATCGCTTAACAACAGGTGACCCGCATGTTCGTTTGCCTCCTATATGATATTTTAAAAGAAATATTAATAAAAATATGTATCTGCTCTAAGCCTTAGGCAATTTAGATTTCAGTAATAAATTTTTATCGTGAGCTTTCTTTATTTTTATTTATTTCCATTTATGCTTACAATTTATTCTCTTTCTTGATTATTTACTGTTTCTATAAGCTTTGAGTTACCCTAGAAATAATTCTAATAAAGTTACATTTTCCGTAAATGCATAAGGTATACATAAGAAGCGAAGATCGATACACAGTAAGAAGTAATCATTAGAGCAGAATATTAAAAAAACCATATACATGATAAACAAAATGAATATTACGATAAATATGGAGTATTTTGTCTACTTAAATGTGTCGATCAATTGTAACGTCAAAATACTATGAATATTAATTAAATTAAATTAATTAATTACATGTGAGAATATTAAGTCCATTTACCCGCGTGGCAACGTATGATGTATACAACTCTTAAAACTTTGTCCTTTTGAAAAGAAAATATGAGAAATCATCAATATTTATCAATATAATAAATCACATATACTCATATATGACGTCATGGGTTGTATAAATTCGAATGTAGTGTTATAAAAATTCGACCCTTCCAAGCATTTTTTAAAGCCTAACGTCTGTCTATATTTACTTTGTCTGTAATTCCAGCTTTAAGTACCATCTCCATCCAAAAACTTTTATCTCTGATTACTGATCTACATTTGCACTTAATACTACATTCTAATGGCTTCTTAATATAGATCGATAAGTGAGTCATTTTACTTAAAGTATAATATAAGTATAGGTATATATAGTAAGGTATGATTCATACGTATCTATCTATCTATCTAAGACCTTTAAATGAGCAATTCTTGTATATTTTTATATTGTTATATATTAAAGATCTCGGAAACGGCCTCAGCGATTTCCGTGAAACTTAGCGTGTAAGTGATTTCGGGGACGATAAATCGATCTAGCTAGATTTCATTCATAGAAAACTTTTTTATCTGAGTTTTCAGGCAATGAAAAAATATAGATAGAATGTAAAGGTAAAATTTGCCACCGCTGTCAAAACAAAAATAGCTCACATGGAAATCGGTTGTTTCGTAATTCTGTCTAACCACAGTTTGAATCCGAATGGTAACAAAAAAGATACCTTTTCTTCTTTTTTGTAAAAAAATGCTAATTTTGTGAAGCAAACGGAACAGTTTATTTTAATTAAAAAATAATGTTATTATTATGATTATAACAGAGATATCTTTTTTAATATATTTTTTTATAAGAAATGCTAATTTTGTAAGGCAAACCTAACAGTTTATTTTAATTTAAAAATGTTTTTTAAAGAACCGAACTAGGCTCGGTCGTCCAGGTACTTAACATAAAGTGTAGACTGAATAAAGTTAAAATGTATTGAAAGCTTGGAGACTTCTTAAGCAGTACCTGGGCGACCGAGCCCAGCTCGGTTCTTTAAAAAACATTTTAAAATTAAAATAAACTGTTATGTTGGCCTTATAAAATTTACATTTTTTTTACAATTTTTTTTATCTTTTCTGCTGTCACTCGGATTCGAACGGGGGGTACACGGATTTTCGAAGCAACCGATTTTCATCTGAGCTATTTTTGTTTTAACAGCGTCGGCGAAATTTACCTTTATATTCTAGCTATATTTTTTCATTGCCTGAAAACTCAGTTAAAAAAGTTTTCTATGAATAAAATCTAGCTAGATCGATTTGTCGTCCCCGAAACTACCTACATACTAAGTTTCACGGAAATAGATGATGCCGTTTCTGAGATCCTGAATATATACAAATATAAAAATATACAAGAATTGCTCGTTTAAAGGTATTAGATAGATATGCAAAAATACTAATGTTTATGATACTATAAAAGTATTTCATTTTAATATTTTATTATAGTTTCGCACTATGACTGAAAGTATATTGTCCTAGTTTTTTCTCGTAACTTCGCTCGTCTCAATGTAGACTTGACCTATTTCTCGGGAACAGTAGTCTTTTCAAGTTATAATTTTTTTGTTGCGTTTGGGAAAAAAATTATGAGACTGAATTTTTACTATTTGCGCGCATACTGGACACGTAAAAGCGACATCGTGAAGTTGGTTGATCATCAAGTGTCAAGTTTACGTGAGATGTGATAGCTATATTCATGGTAGTTATTGAAATGTATATGAATCTACAACAATGTTTCATATTAGTTGAGATAAGAAATATACTTGTACATATATATACATGAATGACTGTGTGTGATTTTAAACTATATATGAATGATCATTTATTGTGAGTTTTCGTAATAAAAGTGATTTTTAGGAGTGGGAGGTACCCTATGTCTTTTTTGTATGCTTTGTTATAATCCATTGTGTTATTATAAATATGAATAATATAGTATATTATATTATTTTTAAATATCCATATATTAATACGTAAAGTAAAAACTTTGTACCCTTTCTTAAGGTAATTCTGTGAACGTATGGTATGAACTTGAAATTTGGCATAGTTGAAATTTATATGGCGGAGAAGTCCACAAAGCTATTTATTTTATATAAAATCTATTAGAAGTACATTATATTAATTAAAATATGCATTACTCACACTACTGCTTGATTTTTACACAACATAAAAACACGTGTAAATAAAAATGACATTTTGACAGCCGTCAATAACGAACTTCAAAAAAGGTTGCGAAGGAGGTTGCTATGCTCGACTGTATGTATTTTTTTACCCTTACGTTCCAATTACCCTTTTTCATCCAAAATTCAACAATGATATCATAACATATATCTATTATTATTATATTTATAGTACGACTTACGTTCTATACGTACATGCTCTTTGAATTTTACTAGTCAAATTGCAGGTTAATTTTATAATAATTTTAATATGAATGACGTTGCATGCCTTATATACCTTTTGAAATCAATTGGTGAAATTGTAGGTTAATTTTATATAATAATATAATATGTAAATTCATAACCACTGAAAAAATATTATTCTCTTTGGTTTTATTGGATGTCAAAAATTTTAGGTGACAGGAGTGCTTATACTTCATGTCACTTGGCTTCATGTTGTCATAAAAGTAAAGCAATATTCCCAAACGTTGGTTCTCATAATGTCTTATTTTGTACTAGCCTCTGTCCGCGACTTCGTTTATTTGGAAGCCCTGTAGAGGAAAAAATACCCCGATTTTTAAACATTCTTCATCGGCGCTCCACTCCTATTAGTTTTGGCTTGATGATATATGACCTATAACCATCCTCGCTAAATGAGCTATATCATATTGAAAGAATTTTTCAAATCGGACCAGTAGTTCCTGAGATCAACCCCTACAATATCACAACGTCACAAACTTTTTACCTCTTTATAATATTAGTATAGTACTATAGATGACTACAAGTATAATATTGTGTGTAAATCTGATCATACTTATAATATTCATGTCTCTTACAACACAATTTTCATGAAAGTAAGAGACAGAGACCAAAATTAATTATAGAAATCAAACGGAATTTAAAATGGGGCGTTTTTTATTTTGGATATTCAATTTAAAAAATAAATAAATATTTGTAGTAATTACTAAGGTAAGTAAGTAATGCATGTTCGTACGGACAATAATATCTCAGACGCTATAAACTGGCATGCCGTCATTTTTGAAGGGTTTTCCGACGTACTACAAGTCCCTTGTTACGATTCAGTAAGTCGTAGTTATGTTTATGGGTTTCTATATCATTATGGCCCTTGGTGAAAGTCCCAGGAGGCGGTATTACGATGTCACAGGTAGACCAATTTATTTTTATGTTTATACGATATTTCTAGTTTAACGTATCCTATATATAATATAAATAGAATTAAAATGTTGTCCTCAATTAAATAGAGCTTAACAAAATTACGTCTATGAAAATGTTTAAAATTATATTAGATAAACGCAGTTTCCATAAAATAATAAAAGGATCTTTACAAGAACAAACTTCTAATTTCTAGATAGTGTACATATGGAATAATATAGAAATAATAAATTTCAAACTCATCACTCATCAGTTAAGTGAAGTTAATTAAAATACACATCGTATGTCGATTCATTTCGATCATCTTGACTTGTGTGTCTGACAACAGTTTGAGAAATATACATAACGAAAAAGGCTTGGAACTGCTGCTCAATGTTAAGAAATACTTTAAAATTAATTGTGTATAATATACAAAGTAACTTCAGATTAGAATCTATATTGAATAAATTAATATGATACTAGAATTGTGACCTAATAAAATTGTTGCTTGTTGCTTGGTGTGACATAGGAGAAAAACTCTTGGGGATTGCGACACGAATATTAAAATTATCGACAACGATTGTCCTCGTTCCTTGTTTCTATTAGATTCAAAGTAAAAGTCGCCCACGGGACGTTTATCCGATTTCTTCCTTTTGTACATTTTATTACTTACTCTTTATTCTTTTAATTGTCACTTTGTATTTTATTATGTCTTACAGTTTTCTTTTTTTATATCATTGTACGCAAACGTATAGACGGCTCACATTTTTTTTTGTTATTGTAGCACAGCAACTTGACTGCACTGTACCTGATGGTGAGCAAAGTACAATCCAAAAACAATGGTGACCACCGAGAGACACAACATCCCTCGGCGGTCGCCGCTGTCATGCCGGCCTGCGTAAATGTCTCTTTACGTTACGTTTGAAGGACCCCATATTATACGAAGAGGGAAACACTGTAGCCGGGAGATTGTTCCACAGACTCACGGCACGGCAAAGATAAAAAGTTGCGAACTTTTTATTAGTCACCGCCATACATAGACACTTACAACCCCAGGGGAGTCGCAAGTGCGTTGCCAGCATGTGTTTGGGGGAAGGAGAGGAGGAGCAGAAAGGAGCGAGGGGGAGTTTTTGGCGGGATCTTGGAATGCCATGTGGTGGTCTTTATATTTTATCCATAATCTTGTGTTATTTGACTCTATATTATGTAAGGTTGGTGGTGCTTTACGTAATATTTGGTTATTGTGCACAAGTGAAGTGGATCGGAAATAATACCATGGAGCATGGATTCTGACTTGCCACAAAAACTCCCAAGTAAGTTCTAACAAGATGGCCACCGTCTTGTTAGTTCATTGAAGTTGTATCAATAAACTTGTAATATCGTTACTCACTTGACAATGGCAGTAATAGTCTACTAAATAGAAGACTGGTTGTCAAAAATAGAACAGAAGAAGGAGCGAGGGAAGCGGAGTGGTCCTCCAGATCACTCACCGAACGAAACACAACAATGCAAGCACTGTTACTTCACGTGGGTGTCTCTGTGGGTTGGGTGGTAGTACCCCAGGTGAGACGACCCATTAATGCTAAAACCAATAATAGCTTCAGCGTGGCTTTACCACCTACTAGTTTGATTGAATTTGTGAAAGCATGTAGTTTATTTATAGTGAAGTTATTTTCACACGGAACTAATATGTATAACTTTTTGGATCAAAGAAAAATTTGAGATAACCAATTATGTCTAAGGGCAAATTAAATCATGTGTGAGAATATATTTTACAACAAAACTTGAAAAACAATAAGTCCTATACTAATTTATACTCATATTATAAAACTACAGGGTTTGTTTGTTGGTTTAATGCCCTAATCTCAGGAACAAATGGCCCGATTTGAAAATTTCTGTGTTGAGTGTTAGATTCCTTTATCGAGGAAGACTGACTATATGACGTTACGACTATTAGGAGCGGAGCACCATGTTTTCAATTTGGGATTTTTTCCCTTTAAGAGATTCTACTGCTTTAGTCCAAAGTAACTATTCGACGTGGCCGAATTCGCAGGCAGAAACTAGTACTGACAGTAAAATAGAAAACTTATTGAATATATTTGTATGGTACAAATAATCGTTGGAATCCGATTCTAATTTTTGGAACGAAGTTCCTTATGCCAGGCTTGGAGGAAATAGGGAATTTGCTGCGCGACCGAACTGAAAAAAATGTGATAGTAAAACCGTAACGAAAAATGCGTGGAATAAAGACGTGCGCAGGCGCGACAGTCGTATACACAAGCGAGTAGTGTATAATAACTTTCTCTTTCTCATTTTTTGTAATTATTTCTATTTGTATGTAATTTTATGTTGTCAAACAAAAATAAAGAGACATATTTTGTTATTTTAATTGATAATTTGAATTACGATTACATAAAATTGAGCACGATTTTTTTTTTACAAATTGTGTCGATTCTACATTAGCCGAAGGAATTTCGTTCCTACCTGGTGTCCCACGACACCACATTCTTTTTTTTTTCAATTAATATGAATCTATTTGAGTGCTATTATACTATTCTAAATTCCTAACTAAACTAATAAGAAAATTGCAATATTGAGTTTCTTTGTTCCGCATTTTTACGTCTACGTTTTAATTACGGAACTAACCATAATGAAATTTTGCATACTCGTAATCAAGGTTACAAGAAAGGACATATCATCCAGAAAATGTTACTGACCCTGGAGGATACAAAATTATTTTCTCCTTTTTCTTACGTGGGGAAATCCCTTATGGATACCCACCCTCCCGAGGGAGAGGATGGGTTATGTTCGACTCGCACGGACTAAAACCCCACGGTGTACCGACAGACCGTGATGTTGGGGCGGCAAGAGACCATTCTACGCTATTCCCCTCGAATAGCCGTCCCAACGGTCCATCCAGTGGAAGGTTGCCGCTGGGCTCCTACCTATAGAGAGGTAGCTGGGTACACGCCATCTGCCCCCCTTCGTCCGCCGGACCTGTGCAATGAGGGGATGAGCCCCCCGACTACATCCCATCAGGTCCGGCTACGGTGGCAGGAGGAGTTGGGCGAAGCGCCGCCTCCTCCTGCCGGTTCTCCGTTGGCGAAGACGGCCACTGAGGGGGTCCGCCTCGCGGGCCCTCTCTGCCGCCTCCTTTTGCGAGATGACTTCCTCCTCTCCTACCACCGCCACCAGAGTGCGGCGCTCCACCTCCCACGCAGTACACTCAGAGAGAGTGTGCACAGACCCCCGTTCTGTCGCACGCACGTGTGGACGTCCCCCTGGTTGAGGAGGGACAGCCCTACTTCAGCTGCCCACTCCTCAACGGCCACGTCCCTCAGATTCGTGGCTGCCGCTCCCCAGGTCCTTGATTTAGCGTTTAAATCACCCATGAGGACCACGAGGAGCGGCGACAGCCGCCTGACAGCTCCCTGCAGAGAGCCAAGGATCGTCTCGAACTCTCACAGGGGCCTGTTAGGGGAAAAGTACGCCCCCACAATGGCGTACTCTCCCCAGACGGCCGCCACGAACCCGACGCCCCTCTCTCTTACCGCCAGGGGCGATCCTCGGCCGACCACGATCGCCACGGAACCAGCCCGATCCCCAACCCAGTGTGGCTGGGAGGGAACGCAGTACGGCTCCGCGGTGACCGCGAGCCCGATACCCCACTCCGCCACTGACTGCACGAGCAAATCCTGTGCAGCAGCGGAGTGGTTGAGGTTCGCCTGGAGGAAGTTGCGTATGGTGTGGTCCATCAGTGGTCCATAGCAACTTCCTCCTGCCTGGTGGTTGCTGCCCTAGGGCCTGTTCCCACTACTGGGAAGTCCCTACCCTTCGTGGTGGGGGGCCTGCAGTTGCGGGTCCCCATCACGTGCCCCGAGGGCTTCCCAGCATCTGCGCAGACAGCGCAGCGGGCCACCTCCGCCTTGCACTCGGCCATTTTGTGATCCGCTGCGCCACAGTCTCCTACATCAACACAAGATAAGTCACGGGTAAAAGATAGTAGGCTATACTTTTGTGTTTAAATTTGATATTATAATTTACGCATATGATAGGTTGTTACTAGTCACTTATGAAGGTAATGTAATAACCCGCACATATAACGCATAAGTACGTAAAGAATACCCGAGTAAAAGTATTACTCGTAAGCTGCAGGGTATTTGCGTAATTGATATTTACAACTAACCTGGATTTGAGAACGCTCTATCCGGGATTAAACTGGAATTTGTTTGGCTTTACCTTCCTCGAGAATTCACTTCAATTTATTTACAGTCCCAAATCTTTCGGCGCTGAGTTCATAGCATTTACACTTCTGTTTCGGAACATAATCGTTTAGCTTTTATCGTAACGTCTGTTGTAAAATTAACGTAAAAGATTGGAAAGATTTATTTACTTAACGGTTATTATCGTTTGAATTAATTAATTGAAACTTTAAAAAATATTATTATAAATTGAATTTTACTTTATTGTCGTCGGCTTAAAAATGAATGATTGTATCAAAATTAAGCTTAGTATTTCAAATATTTAACCGAGAAATATTAAAATATTATTTGTATTTAAAAAAATCTTATGAAAATTAACTTCACGTTACATTTGTTATGAATAATATAACAATATTACAGGTATTCATTGAATTTTTATTTTCTCATGCATTAGAATAACTTTATGATTTTGAGGTTAACATTTACTTTGTATTATTAAAATTATATTTAACAATATTTTTTATTTCTAAATTACATTATTGTGCACTAGCGGATACCCATGACTCCGTCTGTATCGCTTATTACCTTCACAATATATTTTATGCACATATAAAAAAACATAAGCACAATACCGCTTGCCCCATTTTAGCATGGCAAGAAAACACACATCGCTGATCGCAAATGAAGCTATCGTTTTTGATAAAGATCAACTATTTGAGAAATAAAACAAAAAAATATTGATCGATCTATTGAGTTGCTTTTAAGTGATACACGTACGACCACCTTTATCGCCATTACATTGTATAAAACAATATCCTCTACCGCGTCTGTTTGTCTATTTGCGATTAACTGAAAAACTACGGAACGGATTTGCATACGGTTTCCACCAGTGAATAAAGGAATTTATGAGGAAGATTTTGGTATATAACATGTCAAGGATATTTTTTATAATCAGGGCGGGACAACGTCTGTCAAACCCGTAGATTGTACTTATATAGAAGACTAGCCTATGTCCGCAGCTTCATCCGTGTAGTAATAGTTACTTTGGACTAACATGCAGCGAAAGCTGTCAAGAAGAAAAAATAACCCGATTTTGAAACAACTTTCACCGGTGCTCCACTCGTATTAGTCTTAGCGTAATGATATATAGCCTATAGCCTTTCTCGGTAAGTGAGCTATATAACACTGAATTTTTCTTTCAAATAGGACCAGTAGTTCCTGACATTACCCCCTACAACGTCACAAACTTTAACTCTTTATAATATTATAGTATAGATTGATATCTCACTGGTTTATAACGATCGTGAGTACCATGTCTGAAAAACAGGTTTACCGATTTAACATTTGTTAAGACTTTATAGTTCATTGTTGATACTGATTTAGTAATGTCAGAATAAGAGTAATATGAAATGTTATAGTCATAATAAAATAAAATCATATAATAAAAATTATAAATATATTTTAAGGAAAATGGACGAATAACAGAGACGTATCCCGGACGTGACGTCCGCGCCATCCGACAGATTAGGCAACAGCGAAGAGGAGAATCTATGAACAAAATATGAGTTGCGTTGCAAATACAACACGCGGTTTTGTTTACTTAACGTTTTTTATATTATTTGTCCTATTCGGTCGCTACTACAAAAATAAAATTATTATTTGAAATAGAAATACTGAGCAGACTGAGAGCACGTCTGTCTGGCTTGCTATTTGTCTTTGTTTAAACTGTTAATTCGATAATGTATTAAAAACCTGTTATTACACCGTAATATCACACTATTGCTCATAGTAACATTCGTCTTGACAATAAAAAAATAATTATGTCAAGTGACGTCATTATAGTTATTGATATTTATAGGTTATTAGTAAGAAATATGCTTCTTAAATTAATTAATTTAAAATTAATTTTTATTTAAGCGTTTAATTTTCTAATAACACTACCAATATTAGACACATGTAAATAATAACATAATATTTCAAGATCGCATATTAGCCCAAATAAAAATTAGCCCAAAAAATAGAGTAACGCTTACATAAATTCCTAACAGGCTAAAAATTTACATGCACGCTTGGGCTACACTTTAACGAAATCCTGAAAAGTCTAGTTTTTTTAATTTTTGTATAATGTTTATATTAGACCAAATTGTAGATTAGTAAAAATTTACTATTTTTGAGAAAAGATTATTCAAAGGTTAACTACAGCTGTATTTTCTAAACACAATAAGCATAACTATGCTGTCTCTCGATACTTGTGGACGCGTAATATGAATAAAATTTGAAGTTTGCGAGACTAATACGTAGAGTTGGCATTTTCACCATGTCTAAAATAACAGTACTGACGTTTGATAACATTAAACTTAGACATGCTGATAAAGCAACTCCTCACTTAGCCGTAGTTAAGAGACATAGCTAAGCAATTTTTGTCGGGTTTCTTATAATAAATAATCGTAAAAGTCCTATTATTTCAGATCGCTAAATATATTTTTTTTAAACTTTATTTTTGGCATTCAATCTTTCAGATTATTACTGCCATTGTCGCATAGTCAATGTTATAAGCGTCGTGCGATCATTTCAATATTAAGCATCGTGTGAATCAATATTCTAACAAGATGGTGGATCCCTTGTTAGAACCTTCAGGGAGTTTTTGTGGCATCTCAGAATTTCATGCTCCGTGGTATTATTTTCCATTCACTTCACTTATGCACAATAAACTAATTATATTACGTAAAACACCACCAAATTTACACAATTCGGAGTCAAATAACACAAGATTATGAATAAAATATAAAAACCACTACATGACAGAGTAAAATCCCGCCAAAAATTCTCTAAATATAATTATAAGATTATAGAAAAGCTTCTTTGACTTTAATGAACATGTACATGACCAAACGCCAAAAATGGACTTAAATCGCTTCAACACTTATGACGTCACATTAATGTATTTTACCCGTACAAACACGAGATCATAATATTATAGTGTGGATCTTATAGTACGAGAGCCAGGTAAAAATTGGGTTAATTATTTCTTCTCGAGAGATAATTGGTGATACGCATCAGACAATAGTATCATGACGCCTTATGACCGTCAGCTGCGGCACGGCGGGGGGGATGAGCAGGTGTAACCTCTAACGCTCGAAGAAAAAAAAATACATTCACTCATTTCCTCTCAGCTAAAAAAATATCAAATTATAGCTAACCCTATATCTCAACAAAAAAAAAAATCAGCTGGCTATAACATAGTGTATTGTACGTCAGCTTATGTCTCGATCATGGAAAAAAAAACTTCACTTTCAGTGATATCCTCTCTAATAAAAATTTAAGTTGATGATAGCTTATATGTAGCTATTGATAAATATATACGTCAGCTGGCTGTGTCTCGGTGGAAAAATCGTCAGCTGATAATTTGAAGGTCGTGTTTTCATTGTATTGGCCTTGTACGATGTTCATAATGTCGTAATGAAAACGTTCTCCTCGCTCTCCTGAATACGCTTCCATGTTGTTTTTAATTTTATCTAAATGGCCATGCATCATTTGTACTTTTAATGCCATCCTACCGCCCATGGCCTCTATGATTGTTTACTCGGATTCACAATGTAAAAGTAGCAGTCATTGACGTAGTCTTTTAGTTTTTGCCAGATCCTTGGTATAGCAAATTCTATAGATACCAATCTAAGATACGTAGACAAAAACTATTTTTATTACTCGAGTGGTATCAAACGGTCCTGTGTGAACGTAAAAACCCCACTATGATGGCGCAGCATTTTTTTAATGTATTGAGATTCATTAACATTTATAGAATAAAAAAAATATTACCGTAGACAGCTTTGACAGCGACTCGGACAATGAATCAGAGATAGTTGTGACTCAAGTCATAGCGAAAACGAAAATGATTAAAGAACATTGTCATTCTTATTGTAATTTTTCATAATTTTTTATAATACATATTTTTTATCAAGTAACTAGTTAATTTATACTAAGCAAACAGATTATTTAAATATTGGAATAGAACTAAAATTATTTGAATATACACGTATAAATTTGAAAAATATTGATACGGAATATTTGTTTCACCACAACATTCACATTGGAGTGCTATGCCGAATAATTGAAGAGATGTCATTTCCTCCCACATGAAAATATGTGAGCTGATTTTAAATATGTTTTTGTGATAAATAAAAAAAATTAGCTAACACTAAGTCGAGGGAAACCTAGTCAGCTGATGCATTTAAATAGTCAGTAAATGCTTCAGGCTAACTTTTACGTAACGACCTTCAAATTATCAACTGACGATTTTTCCACCGAGATACAGCCAGCTGACGTATATATTTATCAATAGCTACATATAAGCTATCATCAGGTAAATTTTTATTTGAGAGGATATCACTGAAATTGAAGATTTTTTTTCCATTCCATTTTTGCCAGCTGAGTGACTATATTTTTTTTTCTTCGAGCGTGGGAGGTTACAATTGCTCATGCCCCCCACCGAACCTTAGCTGACATTCACGAGACTTTATAGTTCGATTTTCTGATGCATTTTACTAATTATCACTTGAGAGGAACTTGGTCATATATTTCTGTTACTGGCTCTCGGACTATTAGTGAGTTTATTAAAAAGAAAGATAATATAATAAAACGACTTACATTTATCTGTGTATTATTTGATTTAATCAGCATCCATAACAGGCTGAAAATAAATCTGGTCATAAATAAAAGGGAGTAGACGCTAACAAGCGTCTCGGGTTCGCCGAGTGATATTTCTTGGTTCGCTTCGCCATTTTTGTAATAACTCCATTATGTTCGCGAGTGTCGAAATGTGAGATCATTTATTCGATTTATTATTGGAATTTATTTGTTGGGTATTTATCACAAATATATATTAATTCATTTAATACGATTATTATTAGTTAAAGTTTCATGTAATATGTTTACTATGCGTAAATATAATTATACTACAATTTTAAGTGAAATCAACTTAGTTTCTTAAATTTTACCAGTCAGTAAGACTTATATTGTGGTCTAGTATAACTTTTTTTTATGTCTTCGTGTAGTCTTCGTGTAAATTGACGACATGCAAGAGGTGCTCCCGCGATACAGTGATACAAAATCTCAAAACACTGCAACAACATTAGATATATCACCTCTACACACGCACACGCACACATGCTTGCACATGAAAGTGGAAGGATTTTATTTTTTCCCTTATAGAATTGAAATAGTTTAGCAAAATTATCCGCCATAAATACATATATATAACAACTCTTTGTTGTGGTATGTATGCCAGGTAAACATATATGTTTCAATAACTCATATAAGTCTGAATATGTAGTTTAGCTTAGGTTAGCTCAGATCGGACGCGAATCGCATGTATCAAACAACAGTCCAAGCCGAGGTGTGACATGCACCCTTGAGCTAGTTGCCCAAATAAAATGAACTAATTGCCTTAAGCACTCGCCTTAATAGTCCGGTGAAGCTGTTAAGACCTTGCTTAGTCAATAGCATAGACAGTTTGAAAAAAACACGAGTCAACTAGAAGGAAGTGAACATTATCGTGATTAGATAACTCAACAATGGACCTTTAAGAGAGAAGAAAGAAAGAAAAGATCGATATCCCTTGGGTCGAAGAGGTCAAATATCTCGGTGTTACATTAGACAGACATTTAAAGTTCAATTCACATATAGACAGAGTGCGAAACAAAGCCGCTATGGTCTTGGGTCGCCTCCATCCGTTGCTTTGTCATAAGAGTAAGATGTCCCTCAGACACAAGCTCACTTTGTATAAGACGTGTATCCGTCCCGTGATGACATATAGCTGCCCCGTTTTTGCGCATATGTCCAAAGATAACTTTCGTAAGCTGCAGGTTCTCCAAAATCGTGTTTTACGTAAAGTGACCGGTGCCCCGTGGTACATCCGGAGAGTCGATCTCCACAGAGACCTAGAGATCCCTTCTATCTGGGCGTACGTAAAATCACTTACGATTAGCTATTTTGAAAAAGCCACGAATCATCCCAGTCCGTTAGTGGTATCCGCCGCAAACTATGAACCCGTACCTAACGCTGCGCGTTATAAAAGACGTCCGCGACACATTTTTACCGACCCTCCTGATCCAATCACGTCAGCGATCGATCAGGACCAGCCTGTCCCTCGAAACAGAGCGTGTTCACGCCCACGCCCGCAGATCACGCCGCCGTGGTCTGGGGGTTAATTTCGCTCCCGCACACCCGATTAGGCCTCCCACGGCAGCGGCTCAAGCCTAGGTTCGATCCCTCGGTAGGGAGCCCTTGAGTGCGTTGCTTGCGCGATACGGTGACACACAAATATACATCACCGCTACAACACTACACGATCACCCCCACACACGTGCACGCCTACACGCTTACACATGAAAGTGGAAGGGTTTACTTTTTTCCCTTATCGAACTGAAAAACTCTCAATTTTCCGATAATAAATATATGGAGGAGTTGTTGAGGCGTGTATGCTTGGTACACATATACGCTTCAACAACTCATACATATATGAATAGTTAGCTAGGTTAGCTAAGATAGGTCGCGATTTTGCATGCAACAGGCAACAGCCAAGCCGAGGTGTGCCGTGCACCCTTGAGCTTGTTGCCAAAATAAAATCGGCTGAGTGCCTTAAGCGCTCGCCTTAGTAGTCCGGTGAAGCTGTTAAGACCTTGCTGGGTCAATAGCGTAGTCACTTCGAAAAAAAAAAAAAAAAAAAGAGAAAAGATTTAAGAAACGGACATGATGACAACGTCCGTCAGTCATGTTAATATTACTAAGGATAGTTTTGGAAAGCCTATTGTGTTACTTTTTTATGTACAATCAAAACAAACGCAGCAGAGCCGGTTCGTGGCACTCTGTATTGAAATTAAATATTATATTAAAATATACCTAAATCCAAACAAAAAAAAATTAAATCTACAACCTCACAAGGTGGCTAGGTCAGGATGTCGCGGTCACGTGGATAATGAATACAATAGCCACGTGGCTACACGCATTACAGCCTTACGTTACATTGCTCACATTTATTTTATTACATGTTTTATTCACTATCTCGGTGCCGTTTCGTGCAAATCGACTTTCTTTCGTGCTTTCTATATGTCATCGAGTCGGGTCTCAAGTCTAATAGGGCAAACTGTTGGTCATAGCACAACGATTAATGTAAAATTCTATAGTTATAACATGACTAAGCAAGTAACTTATTAGAAAGCATCGGTTCCAAGGTTGGTTTCAATTTCAGTATGTAATCTCTTGCTATTAAATATTAAATTTCATACCTATAATATTATTAATTTGGAGCGTTAATAATGGGGTTCATTTTATGGTGTTTTTTTTTTCGAACCGACTACGTCATCGCCCTGGACGGCCTTCGCAGCTTCACCTAACTACAAAGAATCCATCGGAAGGTTTTGAACCGACGTGTTCGGCTCGTACAATGTTTTTTTTTTATATCAAAGGAGGCAAACGAACTGGTGGGTCACGTGATGTTAAGTGATCACCACCGTCCATAGACACTAGCGACATCAGGGACGTCGCAAGTGCGTTGCCAGCCTGTATATGGGAGAATGGGGAGTGGAAGGAAAGGGAAAACAGGATAGAGGAAGGGACGTGGGTCTCCGGCTCTCTCACTGACCGAACGAAACACAACAATGCAAGTACTGTTATTTCACGTCGGTTATCTGTGAGAGGGGTGGTACTACCCCGGAGGAGCCGACCCATTCATGCTAAAACCAAAAATAGCTTCAGCAGGGCTCTACCACCTACAATGTACGTTATAATTGAGTTACTTGATTTAATTATGGCAATTTTCTTAAAAACAATAGTTTCGATATATAACCGCTTTTTATTAAATCAAATTTTAGCCCTATACAATTGCTAAATTGGAATGTTAATTGATGGTATTGTGGTATGATTTCTTGAAAGATTTCTTAAAATCAATCGTATCAATATGTAACCTCTTCGGATCAATACAATGTTAATAAATTTCACTGTAGTATATCACAGTTACGCCTTGAAAAGTTAAACAGAATAGTTAAATAATAGTATTTATTAATTTTCAACAAAGAGAAAAAACGGAAACGATGTGATGAGGTTAGTTATTATTTTTTTTATCCCTATATCACACGGAAGTCTTCACTCTGTGATATCGTTACATTGTTAGGATTACTTTACATACAGTAATCTTATTAATACTAAAATTATACATTATACCATGCCAGTGACTTCACACTTGTTTGTCATAATTAATGCAGCATCATCTAGTGGCGAGTTACAGTAAAATGCATACTAGAATGATAGGTGGTAGAGCCACGCTGAAGCTATTACTGGCTTCAGTATGAATGGGTCGCCCAGGGTAGTACCACCCTCTCTCAAAAAACCGTCGTGAAGTAATAATGCTTGCATTATTGCGTTTCGTTCGGTCAGTGAGAACGCCGGAGGCCCACCTTTCCTCAACTTTCCCATTTCTTCTTCCCTTCCCCCCATTCTGAGTTGTTGTTGATTGCTGCTAGACTGATCCCAAGGTTCTAAATGCCGGAATTCCTCAGGGATCTGTACTCTCAGCAATTACCATCAGGTGAGATTGTGGCTAAGTGAGTACCTGTTGTACATAAAAAACAAAAAACATCCTCAACACAGGCTGGCAACGCACTTGCGACTTCACTGGTGTTGCAAGTGTGTATGGACGGTGGTGATCACTTAACATCAGGTGACCCATCTGTTCGTTTACCTACTATGATATAAAAAAATAAAAATTCTGTCTAACAACCAATTTTGACCGATAATGGTTTTGTAAACAATCTTTTAAGTGTCAAACATATCGTAAGACGATCACAAGTTTGATACAATATATATTGAATGACTATATTAAATATTTTAAATTGAATGGATAATATCATGCTACTTATTTAAAAACTAATTTAGCTTCTCATAATAGAACAATATATTGTAACCTAAGTATGTACTAAATTTTAATATACATTGGATTTATTAAAAACCAATATATGAGCCAAATGACTTTTAAATAACTATGAAACCAATAAATTTGCTTTTATTTATGAACTCTGCGAAAATGCATTTGCTATCGGTGATCCGCGGGGGTGGTCGGGAAACAAATTTAGTCGACAATTGTAAATCAATTAGAGGGGGTGGCTTTACGGGGTGTAATAGCTACCCCCTTTCTGTCGACCTCGCTAGGGAACGAATTCAGATAACTTACAATATATTGCTATGCAATAATTGACCAACAAAATATTTATTCTTGGCGTTATTAAAATTAGTTTTTATATCTTCGGTTACTATCTTAAATAATTTATGTAGTTTCGATAAGTTGTGGAGGAAATATTGGCAAAAGCTCTTGTCGTAGAATTAATAAAAATGTGGCACAGATAACTTACAATATATTGCTATGCAATAATTGACCAACAAAATATTTATTCTTGGCGTTATTAAAATTAGTTTTTATATCTTCGGTTACTATCTTAAATAATTGATGTAGTTTCGATAAGTTGTGGAGGAAATATTGCCAAAGCTCTTGTCGTAGAATTAATAAAAATATGGCATGTTTTTTTTAGTTCACTAAACAAGCAGGTGGGTCACCTCATGTTAAGTGATCACCACCGTCCATAGACACTTGTAACACCAGGGGAGTCGCAAGTGCGTTGCCCGCCTGTATTATGGTGGGGGAGGAAGGGAAGAGGAGAGGAGAAAGTGAGGAAAGGTTGGCCTCCGACGCTGTTACTAACCGAACGAAACGCAACAATGCAAGCACTGTTTTTCAAGTCAGTTTTCTGTGAGAGAATGATACTAACTACCCTGGGCGAGCCGACCCATTCAAGTTGAAGCCAGTACAATATTTATGTTTTATATATTCAAATTATAGTTGACTGTATCTTCTTATTCATTAATTAAAGTGTTAAAATATTTAGTTTTAAATTCAAATACATTTATTGCGTATCTGTGAATTTTCAAAACAGTCTCAAAAACCAAAAATAAAACCTGCCAGAATACCTAAAATTAATTCAATTTAATTATTAATCGAGTGTTAATTAAGGAAGCACTCGTATCAACCTCAGGCGTTAGTTAATTAAGAAATCACAGCGTACGGCCCTGGCTGTATAGGTATTCATAGTGGGGACGTTGAAGTGCATATTGTAATCTACGCAACACCTCCCTCTTTCAGGCAACCCCTACTCTTCACGTCTCATCCAGGAGTAGTCTTCGAGAAGCTGCGACCTGTTTATCGATATATCTGTACTTTATGCTATAAAAAATGTAAATAAAATTCATTGTTATTTGTCATCATGAAAATATAATTTGTGAATAATAATAATAAGAGTTGTTTGTAAAAAATCCACTCTTGGGCAAAAGGTGTCTCCTCGAGGACAAGTATGGGGCCTTGATATATTGGTGATTTCAAACTCTGAAAAATTTATAGTAACATATTTTTCCCATATACAGTGGTACAGAAAGAACACTTTTAAGGTTTAGGTTTCCTCACTATGTATTCCTTCATTGTCCATTTTTTTTTTTCAAATGGAAACGCTTTTGGCCTGGAAAGGTCTGTACAGCTTCACCGAACTATTAAGCTTCATTGTCAAAGTCTTTTCCGATAAGAAATATATGGAAGAGTTGTTGAGGCGTGTATGCTTGGTACACATATACGGTTCAACAACTCATACATATATGAATAGTTAGCTAGGCTAGCTAAGATAGGTCGCGATTTTGCATGCAACAGGCAACAGCCAAGCCGAGGTGTGCCGTGCACCCTTGAGCTGATTGCCATAATAAAATCGGCTGAGTGCCTTAAGCGCTCGGTCTAGTCCGGTGAAGCTGTTAAGACCTTGATGGGTCAATAGCGTAGTCATTTCGAGAAAAAAAAAGTCAACCAATAGTGTTAGTTCATTAGTACATGTTGGTTGGTTCATTTCGGAGTTCCAATTGATACTGATGATGATCCAAGCGGCTAAGCCATATAGTGGACTTGGATACACTTGGTAATTCTAAAGTTTACAATTTTGTAGGTGGTAGAGCCACGCTGAAGCGATTACTAATTTCAGCGTGAATGGGTCGGCATGCCCGGGGTAGTACCACCCTCTCACAGAAAAACGACGTAAAGTAACAGTGCTTGAATTGTTGCGTTTCGTTCGGTCAGCGAGAGCGCTGGAGACACATTTCACCTCCCCTTCTATCTCTTCTCCCCCCTCCCACTTGTGACTACCCTGGTGTTGCTAGTGCCTATAGACGGTGGTGATCACTTAAAAACTATAATATAAAAAAAAAAATAGATGACCTCTGTTTAACAGAAATATAAGAAAAGGTCTCGTTCTATTTGACTATAAAAGAGTACGTTCAGGCAACAACTAACTTTGCTAGTAACGTCACAATCAAAGTGGCAAGAATAAAGCAGAATCCGCTGAGAGTAGCACTAATAACGAAGTTGGAACCGAGAAGTTTAACTGAGTAACATGAAACTAGGTCAGTGGTGATCCAATGCGTGAACGAAATTGTTAAACTAAAAGTGATATGTATTATACGTTAACAATCGAAATTGGATAACTCATCATTTTGCTCTAATTCCACGGTAATTGGTGTCATGTTTTGTATATATACTACTAGTGCTCACGACTCGCACTATGCTATTATTTGGTGGGAATCGGCTGAACGATTGTAATAAGTTATAATTAACTTGATTGCATAAAGAAACCGCCATGAAATCTAATACGTTTAAACGAGCAATTCTTGTATATTTCTATATTGTTATATATTCAGGGTCTCGGAAACAGCGTCAGCGATTTCCGTGAAACTTAGTATGTAGGTGGTTTCGGGGTCGATAAAGATTTCATTCATAGAAAACTTTTATAACTGATTTTTCAGGGAATGAAAAAATATAGCTAGAATATAAAGGTAAAATTCACCAGCGCTGTCAAAACAAAAATAGCTCAGATGGACATCAGCTGCTTTAAAAACCCGTCTAACTCCAGTTCGAAACTGAGTGATAGCAAAAGAGACATCTTTTAGATTATCATTTTTGGTAAAAAATATGCTAATTTTGTCAGGCAAACCTAATAGTTTACTTTAAATTTTAAACGTTTTTGAAGTACCGAACTAAGCTAGGTCGTCCAGGCACTATCATTTAAGTGCATCATCTTAATGAGGATCGGTCAAACAATATTGGACTTTATTTATCATGGTTATTGATGTAAATATTCAAAATGTTCTATATTAAGGAGTTTAACAAAACGAAGCAAAACGTCTAATATCAAAAAGACTAAAAGATGGTAACTTAAAACTTCTTACACCAAAATATTAGTTTTAACATCGATTTTCATTGAAATGAAAATTCTTATGGGAGTGCTTTGAAGTTCTGATCAGTAACCTTTTTGTGTGACAAAAAGTGGTGGAGACAAAACTGTGTCAGGAATAGTTTTAAAAATACCGGTTTTCGTCCTATCACCGAAGTTAAGCTATGTCGGGAGCGTTCGGTACTTAGATGGGTGACCACCCGGGAACGCTGCGTGACGTTGGCTTGTTGTATTTTTTTTAATTAAAATATTTTCCTGTAATACAAAAGGTTCTCTTGTATCGTGTGTCTTTACGACACACCCTGTTTTTATGTATAGTTTTATAAATTAAGATAATTTGTCACACAGTCCATCCACATCTTTTTCGACCATAGCCTTATATTCTTTTATCATCCATAGAAGATAAATTTCTAAAATCAACAAAAGTGTAAATAACAAGTAACTACGACTAAGCTAAATATCTGTTCCACAAACTTCAGTACTCAATACCCAAAACGTAATAGTTTATAATGAAAGAGATTAGGAAAAATATATATATATAATTTATTCAGTATTTGTATTAAACTGACTGTATCCATTATTTGAACGTTGACAACCGGGAACAAAACAGTAATTACACCATTAAGTAACTTCACATAATTATAGGCATGGTGTATGGAACCCATTAGGGTGACAAAGTCGTGTCGCGATCGGAGGGAGGCGTTTTAACAAAACTCCTGATTGAAGGTTTCGTATTCATACAAATTTATAACAGAGAAACATATACATAACTGAATTTTAAGTGATATTTATAATAATACTACCTATTGTTCACAGTTTCGCACGCGTTCATATAGATTTGACCTATATCGGACTACATCGATATACCTTTTAAAAATTATATCCTATGTCCTTTTCTCTAACCTTTGACAACGTGTATGCAGAATTTTACGACACACATTAAACAAATAAACTGACATTAGCAATATCAATATCAGTACGATTTTTAAATTATTAACCTTATCTATGTATTTTATGTCAAATTAATAATAGTTACCGTTTGTGGTTAGGGAATTATTATAATATAACCAATTAAAATGAATATTTATGAATATATTTGAATATTTATGAAATAGAACTGCTGGCACGTTAACTCATCCTGCGAGATAAACAGATTTGCTCGAGCCAGTGGTAAGTGAGGGGTGCTTTTTTACTTTACTCACAGGATATATGTATTCTTTAATGATTAATTACAAACAGCGACTCAAGACATTATATAAGATAATAGTTTATAATAGTAATAGGTAACTAGAAAGACGTAGTCAAAAACCAAACCTCTTTCTGTCTAATCTTTGAAGGTTGTCACTTGATAACAGTGGCGTCCAACAGTTTGGTCAAGTAGATCAAACCATTAAAGTTAACTTTATTGTATATTAAGATAAAAGTAAAAAACACTAGTAGTCAGATAATCAGTAAAAGATATTAGAAACAAAATAGTAGAGCGAGAAGAAATAATCATTTCCCGAAATTAAAATATTTTGTATTTTTTTATACAAAATGAGCACCTAATAATTTCGATTTGTGTGAAGTTAAAAATTAAAGTAATCCTTGTACATTATATTGAACAATAACTATACCATGTAATTCATTCCAGTAAATACTCATATTTATGAATACGAAATGGAGAATATATTGCAATTATTATTCCTTATACGTATACTTCAGTTCTGCTGTCTCTTTTAAGAGCTTTATAATCAACAATATAACAAAATGTTAACAGAAGACAAAGAGCATTAATAACCTTATTTCTTTTTTCCATTATTGATTACCAATTAGTAATGCCTGTATATAATACTGCACTGTACGACTGTGTGTACTAATCCGTGATACAATAGCCATTTGATTACTTTTATCCTCTCATTTATGGTTTATAGAATGCCATCATACAAAAATATATATTAATTTTAAGTAATATATTATTATTCACATGTATTGTTTATCTATTGTTATGTCTAAGGCTTAGCCCTTTAACGAACAACTAGTAAAAAGCTCTATTTGGGGCTGACGTAACTGTCGACGTCGGTATCTCGTCCAGTCAGCTAAACGCATTAACGCGGTGTCGAGATAGGCGCGGGGCGCCACCGTCGCGCGTCCTTTCCACTTGGTTATGCCTTTTATGCGACGATTCATTACCAACACTGCTAAAAGGGGGACGGGAACAGATAGTCACATTTATTACTTTTGTCAGCGGAAAAATGAATTTATTCGTCGATGACTTAATGTCTTTTTATACACAGTAACTTTATAGTGAGAATGTATATTATTTTATTTCAAGTTTTTTTTATTATAAAGAATAAGTATAACAAGATATTGTAGATATTTTACTAATATTACGTGGGTTATTATTAGGTTAAGTTCAAAGTAAAAGGTCTGCTGACAAGTGGTATTATTCCGAAAGAATCTTTTTTAATTCGTAGATATTTATATTAATTAATATAATAGATAATATATGAAAAAGTAAAGATAAAGTAGTTCAATACATTTTTAATCTTTTGATTGTGAAACAATTTTCTATATATTTGTTACTAGTTGAGCTTTAGTGTTATCAATAAAAATATTTTGTTAAAAGTTTTTTTTCTATACCAAGCCTTTCCTTTATAAGTATTTATCCGTTATACTTCGCAATCCTTACGTCTACAATCTAGAATATTTGTACCGTAGCCAATAAATATAGTAATATCTATAGTCGTCACCAATCTTTTCGATGCTGTGGAAATAGATGCGCAAAACACAGATTACAGTAAAAAAACATATTGTATTATAAGTATAAAATTGAGATAATTTAAGAATAAATAAATACTAATTCCATATTCCTAAAATAACATTTTTACTTTGTTAACTAAACTCATGTGAATAAAAAAGTTGGTATTCACTATTATAGTCGAATTTCGATCATTGGTCGAACACTAGAATATGTTATACTGTCAATGTGATGGGTTAAAATATCTTAGAAACTATCCAAATTCATATAAAGTTTTTATTATTATAGAATCGATTCGTCTTACTCATCTTTATCAAATTTGATATTGCTTATTAAAGGTTATATTGCACAGGATTTTTGTACATATCTCTATTCCTTTCTGAGATATGAATCTTTATAAAGAAATACTTTTCAACTTCTAGAAGTCTTTCTATTGAGACGTGCCTCATTAAGAGTTAAATTCTTTAAGAGTTCTTTACACCTAAGTAGAAACTTATTTACAAACTATGCCAGTGGCCTTTTATTCCCTTAGAAGATGTTGAGGTTCATTGTTTAGTACCTAGTGAAATATTGGAGATAAAAATAAGCACCCGATTTTTTTTATTTAGCAGATAATACATCAAAAAAATAATTTAAAATATCTATTGATTACATTGTTAAACTTAAACAATAATTATCTGTCGGGCAATTTTTATTAAAATTATATGTACATAAAGGTATAAAATTTAAACATTTTTAAACAAATTCTCAAGGTTTATGTAGTTGGTGAGAGTCTGATTGTAATACATTAATTGTGATTTTTTTAAATGTACACAACAAATCTAAATTTCCTGCAATCAATACCATTATATTGCATAAGTTGGTAGGTGGTATTCATTTTGGAAAGTAAATGTATATTCTGTGGTTATTATAGTAAATCTAAAATAATGTACTACATATTTTAACTAATTTATTACACTAAGGTAGATGTAATCCAGAGTATTATCTCAATTAAAGCATTTTGTTTAAATATATACACGGATGTCTTTATTTCATAGGTGAAATAGTTTAATGGCTAGCAAAAGACTATTATAATACGAAAATATAACAATTTTTAAATTAAAGTCTATGAGTAAAAAAACAACATTTGATATGAGATGCTGCTAGAATAATTAAAGAGCTTTTTTTTTCACTTTATTTTTGGCAATCAATCTTTCAGATTATTACTGCCATTGTCGAGTAATCAATAATATTACAAACGTCGTGCGATCACTTCAATATTAAGCGTCGTGTGAGTCAATATTCTAACAAGATGGTGGATCCCTTGTTAGAACCTTCCTGGGAGTTTTTGTGGCATCTTAGAATTTCATGCTCCGTGATATTATTTTCCATTCACTTCATTTATGCACAATAAACTAACAATATTACGTAAAACTCCACCAAATTTACAAAATATTGAGTCCTATAACACAAGATTATGAATAAAATATAAAATCCACTACATGACAGATTAAGATCCCGCCAAAAACTCCAATTAAAGAGTTATCTCTGATATAGCGAATGCAGGTGCAAACCAAAAAGGTAAACTCAACGTTATGCATTACCCTATGTCAACCTCGTTCGAGAACGAGCGCTTTTTAATTTTATTTCCTGACGACAGTTCAGACGCATCCGAGCGCTGTTAATTATACAGGATACGATGAGGGACTAAACTTATTACCTGTATGAAAGCATATGTGTACTGTTATTGAAAATAAGGGGAATACTGTAAGCTGAAATTACTAGACTTACTGGCTGGTTACTACTATTAATGAATTAGTATCACTATTAAAAATATTTTAATAAATTAGGTTCGTAAATTTCATACGTTATGTTCCAGCAATATGTACGCGTCATTTTATTATGAGTTATCAGAATTTAGTGACAAACATTTTAGAATTTAAATCAAGTTTAATCTAATTTAACTTAAGTTTTCTTCTTTTTTCTATTTCTATTGAAGTCTGAAGAATAGAGGACCGTTCGATCATTTGGTCCCAATTATACAATGTTTATGTTGTTTTAGAAACTCTCAATATGAAAACTTCCACGTGGAACAAAAAGGCTACGATCATATGTACGATGGAGAGGATTTGGAAACGCCACCGTCACCAGTTCGGCCCCCGCCACGGCCTATAGGTAGGTGCTAGAATTAATTTAATTTTTAATTACTATACGAGTTGAATATACTTACTTATTATATTATAACAAAACAATAATTCACTTTAATTTTGAATAATAATTAAGGACACAACTTAAAGTATAAGTAGATATGTTTTTTAAAAGAGAAGTCTAATTGATTCAGATAAATACGTACGCGCTGAATGCCCATGCCTGAGCGCTCGTTACACCGTGGCACTTCTGGCGTGTTTCGGCTTCAGTATTATGTTCGGCATGCGTTGTAACATGAGTATGGCTAAGCTCAAAATGACTGAAAAGAGTAATGTAAGTACAATTTGTTCAAAAGTAGACATTCGTATATAATGAATAGAATCTTGTTTGCACCTACAAGTGAAGAAGCCAATTTTTTTGGAAGTTTTTGAATAATTATAAGAAATGATTGTTAATATGCTAAGGTTAGGCTACGATGTGGCTGACATGTTCTTTACGGACCGAAATCCGTAAATGATATGAACATTAACAAATAGATTATGATATATATATATATATATTTATTTACTTACAAAGGGCGAAGCCCGATGAAGTTGTTAAGACCTTACTAGGTCAATAGTGTATTCAGTTCGAGAAAAAAAAAAACTTGCAAAGGAAGTCATAAATATGACTAGGAAATGTAAACATACTTTCATTCCAAAAATAAACTTTACGGATATCACCGTTTATTCATATTAAATATTCAAATTACTTCACACAAATAAATAGCAAATTCTTAGGACATTATAATTTAAACGATAGCTGTACCCGTAATGCCATCCGCGTCTAATCTAATGTAAAAAAACAGTGACTAATAAAATCATCTGAAAGTATTAAGTCCATTTATTTATCTACTTTCCCTCGTAATTAAGTCGCGTTTTCATTAAAATTACAATAACTTGTGATAGAATGAACTGATTTTAATGAAACTAAGTCTAAATGTTACTCGAGAATATGCTGTATGATTTTTTTGGTGAGACAGACAGACTAATATTTCTAAAAATGATTCAAATGTATTTCATTACTAATTCTAAGCACGTGGTACAATTATTTTTTTGCCACAAAAATCTAATAAGTACTCATACGTTATACTTGCATTCATATTATATGTATGGATTACTGTAAAACAATCAAATGTGATTAATAATAAATAATTATATTATACTATTAATAATTATTATCAAAAATAATTCATTGTTTACTAATTAATGTATGGACGATATTTGACATTGTCTAGTTATTGTATTTGAAGAACCACATTTCATGGATAGGTTTTATCTATTTGACTATACTTCATTTTGAAACTAAATGGAAGTTGAACTTATTCAACCAAAAAATTGATATAAAATATCGAGTTCTTATATTTCACACGAGTAGTACGTAAAACGATTTTTTTATAATTCTTATAATTTTCATTTAACTACAAACTACTGGTAACTAGTTAGTTTTTGGAAGTGAAAATATGAAGTTATACTAAAAGGTGTTCGACGATGTGTTTTTCAGTACCAGTATGGTGGCTCGGCAGATGATGGGTAATAAAGCTATAAAGTATTGCAATTCGCTTAAACTCTACAATAGTATTTACTATGGTCTCGAGTACAATTGAAATATACTGAATGTTATTACATTGATTTTTAATTATAGTCATCCAACGAAAAAGCACCATTCAACTGGACAGTGGAAGTGGAGTCTTCGATAGATTCGTCATACTTTGCCGGTTATCTGATCACTCAAGTCCCTGGCGGTTTCTTGGCGTCCATGTACCCTGCGAACAAGATATTTGGCTTTGCTATAGTACTGTCCGCTCTATTTAATATGGCCATTCCTGGCGCTATGGGTTTAGGACCGGCTGCTGTCGTTATGCTTAAAGTAGCACAAGGCTTTGTTGAAGTAAGTGTATTGCATTTATTTCTTAATTGTCTAGAATAGATATAACTAAAAAGTATTTTATTGAATTACAAATTTCGAAGACCACGTTAACATATAAAGTTTATAAATTGTAATTAAAATTTTTAAACATCCGTACGTTTCAAACAGTATTTGTATCTGTATGGTATGGTCTCGATATAATAGAAAATAGTCAACTGATGAGAATTAATACCAGTTTAATTGAATATTTAATTCTTATAGAGATTTTCTAAGTCAAATGTTACAGTTTAAATTTACGTAGAAAGTTTATCATATTTAGAGGTCAAATAATTATAGTGTAAACTAGAAACTTTACACATATTAACATAAAAATCAGAATTTAGACGTTTAAACCAACATGTTTAAACGAATGAAAACACGATCTATCATCATTCTTTATCTATATCTTCTTCTTCTATACTATAATAAAACTGTAACAAGTCGAAATCTGTACATTAAATATTTTTTGAAAATGTTAATCAGGGTAGACTATGTTATTGATATAGAAGCCAAAAATAATCTTTTTACAATTTTTGTCTGTCTGTCTGTCTGTCTGTCTGTCCCTATGCACACGCATCACTCTGAAAGTACTGAACCAATCTTGATGAAACTTGACATAGTGATAACTAATATTACGAGATTACATCAAATATACTTTTTGTCTCATAAAACGCAAAGGGTTCTCCAGGATAAAGGATTAAAGTCTAGAATATAAACCCGAATTACTCTGAAAGTACTGAACCAATTTTAACGAAATTTGACACGGTGATAACTAATATTAGAAGACTACATCCAGGATACTCTTTGTCCCATAAAACGCAATGAGTTCTCCAGAATAACGAAAAACAAAAATTTGCAGTTAACGTAACTAGACTTTTTTGCGACACCTTAGTACAAGAGCCGGCA
>JACEII010000045.1:3650000-3690784 GCA_014332785.1 Antheraea mylitta
CAATGCTACAACATCACACACATCACCTATACACACGTGCACGCCTACACGCTTACACGCTGTTTTTCTTTTTCAGAGAAATAGACGACAAAGAGTTCTACCCTTAGTTTTCTCCATCCTATCCTATTTTATATAGTCAAGAGAATTTTCTCCGATACAATATACATACAGGAGTTGTTGAGGCACACATGCCCGGTACACATGCATGTTTTAATAACTTATATACGTATATCTAGATAGATTAGCTTAGGTTAGCTCAGATAGGTCGCGACTTTTGCACAAAACAGGCAACAGCCCAAGCCGAGGTGTGCCGTGCACACTTGAGTTGGTCGCCCAAACATCCCAAGTCGGTTGAGTGCTTTCAGCGCTCGCCTCAATAGTTCGATGAAGCTGTAAAGACCTTTCCAGGTCAACAGCGTATACATTTCGAAAAAAAAAATGCGTCGATAACATACGCTGCCACAATTATCGCTATCTTTATCGTGCAGCCAGTAGTACTGCACTAAACTATTCCTATAGCTATATTCTATACACATATTATTTTTATAGCAATAAATCGGTCTAAATATTGAGTTAATAACTGAATTTGTGTGAAAGATGAAATTTGTACTTATTTATACCTAAATATAATAATAATAAAATTACTGCTATTCTAGCTGGATTAAGATTACTTTTATTTTTATTTCCAAAAAATAGCATCAAACACATATTGTCAATACCATAAATGTCTTTCAATAATAATTCCATTTTAATAACGTTTCAAAGTTAGTGAAAAATACATCCTAAATTTTAAAAATCAATATTTTTGTCTGTAAAGGTACGATATACACAAATAAACGCAACTCTTACCGGCAGCCAGATAGCCCGTTGTTCGGATGAATATAATATATAAAACTGGCTTAATTGATTCTTTCCGGTATGGCCTCTACCTATGTAGGTATTTTCGCCAATATCAAGTGTGAAAAATACACGATATAAATTTAATGCCAAACATTTAGTGTAACAATTTAGAATAATCTATAATAGAAACATATCAACATGGATAAATTACCAAAAGGTGATAGGTACTATGTTGTGAGTGGTACAGAGATTATTTATAAAAATAAATTGGAAATATATTTAAAATAGTATAGATACGTTTTCGAAACAGTTTATAACTTTTAGACAATAGTTTCAAGCAAGTGACACAGTTGACGACGCTTCGGCGCGATGTTTGACGCTTCGATACGGTGTTCATATATTTTTCTTTAATACAATGGAGTATAAAAAGGTTTTAATACAAGTTGAGAATAGTTATGATAAAGTAAGTGGTAGAGATGTTTATTTAGTCTTATGTAGGTTAGTTTTTATCTTAATTGATCCTGGTAGATGTTTTTTTTTCTTCGAAATGAGTACGCTATTGACCGAGCAAGGTCTTAACAGCTTCACCGGACTACAAACAACGGAGTGTTTGATGGTGCTACGAACGGGTACTAGGCTTATTTAAAAAAAAAAACATGTAATCTGGGTATATGTTTCAGTGAATCCGTGGATAGTTTGGATTCACAATTGAAAACGGTAGTTGTGGCTGTAATCGGGTATCAGTTTTATTCAATTTTTTCGCGTTTAAAAATACAATGGAAACCAGTGATAACCAATTTGGTGCAGACGAAGTTGCACGGGTCAGCTAGTTAGAAAATAAACTTTAATAAAATCAATTTTCACGAGAGTATGCTTGTTGACAAACTATGAGATTTTGTTTTGTTTTTGATACTAAAACAATTGTTTTATACTCGGGCGTTTGGTCGAAAAAGTAAAAAGATAGGAGACAAGGTATTACAAAATCAACTCTTAAAAGGGTGAAATAGAAAATGTAACTTTCATATAAATAAATAAATGAGACTTCCTATTGTTTATTATAAGGGTATAAATTAATATTTAAGATTGCGTTTGTAATAATTAATGCTTAATAAATTTACTTTATTGGTTTAGAAATAACTTTGCAAATACAATAATTTTATATATACGAATTGCTAATCAAAGCTTCTTTTTATAAATGTAGTGTTGAATAAATACTTATGTGTTCATATCTTATAGGAGACTGTATTATATTTTATTTTTTGAGATCAGTATTATCTAAAATAAACACGATTTGAAATTCCTATAGGGGCTTTATAAGAGAATCGCCGTGACGTTCAAAATATAAGTGACACGTTTAAATTTTGTAACATTTGACACTCGAAACGTGCTGGCACATGATCAGGCTTATTACAAATAATACGAATTTTGTGCTTCGCCTCCATGTCATGTACCACTCGTCACGTTTGGATTGATCTCCCCTTTACGAACTCTATACAAACTGAATTCTGCATGTTATTACGAGTAAACCCTTGTTTGAGGATACAATACAAATGTTACGGAGGAATAACACGATTAGTGTTGGATATCAGACTATTACAATGCAGGACATAGAAAATCAAATTTTTATGTTGAGCATCCACATTTTTTTATCACAGCAGCTAAACAAAGAAGTGGGTTACCTGATGTTAAGTGATCATCACTGTCCATAGACACTTGCAACACCAAAGGAGTCGCAAGTGCATTGCCAGCCTGTGTTTGGGGGAGGGGGAGTAGGAGATGGGAGAGGTAAGAGGGGGGGGGGGGGTAAAGATGGTCTTCCTGAGCTCTCACTGACCGAACAAAACGCAACAATGCAAGCACTGTAACTTCACGTCGATTTTCTGTGAGAGGGTGCCACTACCTCGGACAAGCCGATCCATTAATGCGGAAACCAGTAATAGCTTCCCCGTGACTCTACCAGGTCTATCAAATTACAATAAATTATTTGTTTAAAAGACTATATACTTTTTATTTACCTATGTTATATCTCATAACATATTCTATCGACAAAGTATATTGGCTAATTTAAACGTTCTAGATATTTCTAGAAGAGAACTTTAGAAATCTGTAATTGAATCCGTATATCATATATGTATACTATTACTTCAATAAGACCATTATAAGGTAAAATAATAAACAAATAACTCAATTTCTTAGTTACTTAACTCGTATTCGTAGTCTTTATCACCTTTAGTTTATAAAATCTACGCTTTTGCGAAATGATTGTATTCACATACCACGATCGGTACTTATATTTATTGGAAACGGTAATAGCATTGAAGTACATTCGAAATCGCTTGTCGAAGTAAAAAGCCTCTTTAGGATTACAGAACCCTTCGTTGCTATAGTAACGTATTTGATCGTCTCTGTATACCTTATCTGAGTCGATTCCATGATAACTTTTGTGAAGGATCAGCTATAGAAATGATCTGTATATTGTCATTTTATAAATTACTAGCTGGCCCGTGCAACTTCGTTTGCACCAAATCGGTTATTACCGGTTTGTAAATCGCGATGGTAAAATAGGGGTTGATTGTAAAGGGTTGAATATTCAGGGTTATATGTATTTTTGTATGTTGTATCATAAAAAAATAGAAATTAAAAATTTTGTCTAAAAAATAAAAATAAAAATTTAGGGGTGGACTACCCCTAACATTTTGGGGGATGAAAAATAGATGTTGGCCGATTCTCATAGATACCGGATAAGCACAAAAAATTTCATCAAAATCGGTCAAGCCGTTTCGGAGGAGTATGGCAACGAAAACTGTGACACGAGAATTTTATATATTAGATATGGATTGTATCAAAAATATTTTCCCAATTTAATATTTCTTTTTCTAATGTGAATGAATATACTTCAAATTATGTTTTAGGATTGTTAGTTTAGCAGGTTATCATATATTAGATACATTTTTGGACATTCGATGAAAACTAATTGTCTTTTCTAGGGTGTGACATATCCATCGTGTCATGGTATTTGGAGAATGTGGGCACCACCCTTAGAACGTTCCAGACTGGCGACTTTGGCGTTCTGTGGTACTTACGCCGGCATTGTTGTAGGCATGCCACTATCCGGTCTTCTTACCGATTATATCAGCTGGCAGGCGCCATTTTACTTCTACGGAGTGTCCGGTGTTGTATGGTAAATACCTCTATGTACTATACTCTTTCTAATGTTATCATTATCATCAGCTTATGAGAGACCCACTGCTGGACTCATAGAACTCTTCCCGAAGAAAGCTATGAAGGTAATCACCACATAAGCCCGCAACGGATTGCGAATTTCAAGCTTTGAGAATTTCTCCATCAAAACAAACAGTTCTGTTTTCTCACATACTGTAGTATTACAAAAACGTTTCTCAGGTTCAGGTTTCCTTCACTATCAGTCGATAGTGTTATCAAATTAAATTAGCAAATGTACGTTAATTCGTCAGTACATGTGAGACTTCGAACCGGCGGATATTGGATTGATACAGAACCGATCTAAATATTAGACCATCACGACTTTTTGAATTTATTTTTGGCAAAATTTGAAAATATTGTTATTGGAAACAAAATGTCTCTAGTGACTTAAATTCATTTCTATTAAATAGGTATGCCATGTGGCTTTGGCTGGTATTCGAAAGACCTAGCAAGCACCCCAGTATCTCCGGCAAGGAATTGACCTACATAGAGCAATCAGTTGGAACTGCTACTCAAGCCGCTATGCCTGGCTTCTGGTCGACCCCGTGGAAAGCGTTTGCCACTTCACCACCAGTTAGTAAAATATATATGTTATTGAGTTAATATTTTGCATTATTTTGTGCATTGTATAAATTCTTCTAATACTTCCAACGTTTATAAAACTAACGAGAACATAAATCAATATTGTTGGTCCACTACCAAGACCAAGATCTCTAAATATAATATTTTGTTAATATTCACTTCACGTTGTGTTGTGTTATTTGTAAAAATGAATCTAGATTCTATATAATTTTTCGGTGGATTCAATCATTTTTATTTATCGATTGTCTATATCTTATCGTTCTAGGTTTACGCAATAATCGTGGCTAATTTCTGCAGGACTTGGAACTTCTGTTTACTGGTCATCTTTCAATCTTCATATTTCAATACTAGATTCAATATGCAAATTACAGAGGTAATGTTACTCTTTTATTAAGTTTAAAATAATTTAATTGACTTAGTGAAGAAATATAAAATATATTTTCAACCAAAAGACTTTTTTTAGTATAACTGAAATGAATTGCTAATATACGTTCGTACAGTTTTTGCTTGCGGATTCGATTTTAAAAATAAAAAGTAGATCACGTGTTACTTGCTAATAATATAATTTTCTATAAGTGAAATACTTTTTAAAACCTGGTTAAGTATTTTTGAGTCTATCCATTGCAAATAAAAATCAAGTCTTTTCTCTTTATCACAAAATATTTATAGAAATTATAGGTGTCATCAAAACCATAAACAAGATACATTAAATATTTGTTAAGTTGATATCATTTCGAATGCAAATTATTTTAATATTAATTTTGCAGTCCGGGTTTGTTGGAGCAATACCTCATTTGATTATGACGTCATTGGTACCTATCGGTGGGATGTTAGCAGATTATTTGCGTAAAAATAACATTATGTCGACTACAAATGTGCGGAAACTATTCAATTGTGGAGGTTTCGGTTTGGAGGCATTCTTCTTTGTTCTCGTCGCTTACGCCAATAATAAGGTAAATATAATATAGTTGTTTATACGTAAATAACATCAAGCAGGTTTCTGCAAAAAAATTTTTTTTTTCGAACTGACTACTCTGTTGGTTTTTTTTTTTTTCGAACTGACTACGCTATTGACCTAGCAAGGTCTTAACAGCTTCACCGAACTACTAAGGCGAGCGCTTAACGCACTCAGCCTATTTTATTTGGGCAACTAGCTCAAGGGTGCACGGCTCACCTCGGCTTGGCTGTTGTCTGTTACATGCAAACTCGCGACCTAACTTAGCTAACCTAGCTAACTATTCATAAATGTTTGAGTTGTTGAGACGCATATGTGTATCAAGCATACACGCCTCAACAACCCCTCCATATATTTTTTTATCGCAAAATTAGAGTTTTTTCAGTTCGATAAGGGAAAAAAATAAGACCCTTCCACTTCCATGTGTAAGCGTGTAGGCGTGCACGTGTGTGGGGGTGATCGTGTAGTGTTGTAGCAGTGTTGTAAATTTTTGTGTCACTGTATCGCGCGACCAGCGCACTCAAGGGCTCCACACCGAGGGAACGGACCTAGGCTTGAGTCGCTGCCAAGGGGGCCTAATCTGGTGTGCGGGAGCGAAATTTACCCCCAGACCACGGCGCCGTGATCTGTGGTTACGCGGGCGTGGGCGTGAACACGCTCTGTTTGGAGAGACAGGCTGGTACTGATCGTTCGCTGCCGTTATTTCATCGGGAGGATCGGTAAAAATATGTCGCGGGCGTCTTTTGTAGCGAGCAGCGCTAGGTACGGTTTCGTATTTTGCAGCGGATACCACTAACGGACTGCAAGGCTTTCACAGCTTCACCGGACTACTTCTAAGGCTATTTTTCATTATAAGCTGTTCGCTCTGTAATTTATTCTACTCGCCTGGATTCTCATTGTATTTACCCATCATCTTTCTGATCAGTGTGCTTAGAAAAATTAACGGTCGTCAAAGAAAACTGGAGTAGAGTGGATCGGTTAGCTCATAAGTTGGAATTAATGTAAATTTATTCCAGATATTTTAGTTATATTGGTATTAAGTACTTAATAAGTAAAAATAATGAAGAAAATCCTTCATACTTTACTGGTGTGTTTTATTTACTCGATAACTTGCTTTCTACATGAATACGTATATATAGAAAAAAAAAGTGTGAATGATGTTTATATGGGTTTTTTTATGTCATAGGAGGCAAACGAAGTTGCAAGTGCGTTGCTAGCCTGTGTTGGTGCGGAAGGGGGGAGAGATGGCATAAGCGAGGGAGGGCATGAGGAGGAGGGGTGGGAAGAAAGGGAAGGGAGAGGGAGGGAGGTAGGCCTCCGGTGCTCTCACTGGCCGAACGAAACACAACAATGCAAGCACTGTTATTTCATGTCAGTTTTCTGTGAAAGGGTGGTACCACCCCTGGCGAGACGACGCATTCATGCTGAAACCAGTTATAGCATCAGCGTAGCTCTACCTCCTATAGATGTTTAAAAGAATTCTACGTTGATCAGTCCAATGAATAAGAGAATAGTCTTATTTTCAGTATCTGTAAGAAGCCGTTTCTTAAAGCTCTCAATATATTATACCATACACTAACAACACGTACACGCAATTTTAGTAGTAAGGTGGTTGAACGGTATTGAAGTTGATGCGTTAGAGTACCATATCATTAGATGAACTCTATTACCATACTAGAATTATCAATTAAAGGCATACCATATCCAATACTATTCAGACTTTTTTTAATGAAAAGAACTTACCTGTGCCGTTTTTAAGGGTCAAATGATGATGAAGTTTATCAATACTTTAACATTATAAATCGAAATTACCGAATATATTAATATTTGTTATATTAAAGTACATATTATAATTGATATTTTAGTATGTGGCGACCATAGAACTGACGCTTGGCGTGGCGTGCAGCGGCTTCGCTATATCTGGCTACAACGTGAATCACTTGGACATTGCACCGCGATACGCTTCCATTTTGATGGGTTTATCGAATGGTATTGGTACTATTGCTGGCTTCGTGGTGCCCATCGTTATCGACAACATCACTAAAGAAAAGGTTTGTTAAGAACTATGATTGAATATTATATAATATTTTTTAATCATGCAGACAAGTTAATCGATTTAGCCTTTAGTATCTAACTTAGATCTGGCCCATTCCAGGGTTAATCAATGTATTGATTATACTTAGATACTTGGGTTTTAGTGTTTAACCTCCTTCTCTTTTTTATATCATAGGAGGCAAACGAACAGATTGATCACCTGATGTTAAGTGTTCGCCACCGTCCATAGACACCAGCAAAACCAGAGGAGTCGTAAGTGTGTTGCCAGCCTGCGTTGGTGGGGAGGGGGAAAGGGGGAAGGAAGAGGGGATATGGGTCTCCAGCCGCTCTCACTGACCGAACGAAACGCAACAATGCAAGCACTGTTACCTCATGTCGGTTTTCTGTGAGAGCGTGGTACTACGGACGAGCCGACCCATTCATGTTGAAACCAGTTATAGCTAATGTGGTCTAAAATGGTAAACACGTGAAACCTAGAGGAGATCTGGTCGTCAGCTGCAGTTGTGGAAACACACCTATAGTAGTAATAGGCGGTAGTTAACCAGGTGCGCATAGAATAAGGCCCTAGCACCATGCCATATATCGATAGTCCAGTAAAGCTATTAAGACCTTGCTAGGTCAATAGCGTAGTCAGATCGAGAAAAAAAATACCATGCCATATATATGTGTATAATCAGTGTGAAATAGGAATTGGTATCCGACTTAGGCGATACCACAGTGAATATAGTAGTTACAGTGACTCTTGGTTTGTCACACCTCACGGTTGACTAGGTTATATACAGCTGCCAGGAAGGTGGACCTACATGATATGGCAACGGATGATAAAATAAAAATATCTCGGACGCCGTTTGCATTGTGCTGGCCATGGGATACAGTACAGTTATTTTATTGTGATCGTATCATAAAAACACGTGATTTTATATTATACTAGCGGACCCGCCGGACGTTGCCCCACTCTGATAAAAAATAAACTTTGACAAATTATATACTTAAATCTTTCTCTGGAATCACTTTATCTATGGGTGAAAACTTCATGAAAATCCATTTAGTAGTTTTTGAGTTAATTGCGAACAGACAGACAGACAGAAGTGGCAGAGTACTTTGTTTTATATGTAGTGATTAGTAATTGCCCACAGCTTCAAACCCCCATATTCTGTGCTGTAATTATTCTCGACTCTATAATCTATGTCATTAATATATGAGTGTCTATATTTTATGATCCTAAATAGTAAGAATAATAAATGTAATAGGCTATCAATTTTACAACGATATGCCGATGATAAATACATACTTCTGAATTGCTTAATACCATTGTCATAGATGAAACAATTATTCCACTTAGTTATTGGCCTACTATATCATAATTTCTTTGAGATTATAACATATTTTAATAAATAAAATAAATGTAGTCAACAATATCTACAATTCAAGTTTTCTGTATTATTCTACGTAAACTATACTATATTAGTACTATATTTTTTACTGGACCAGTAGCTCTATATACACTTTGCAATGTACATTTTTATAATAATATGTTATGTAATGTATACGTGTTTCCACAGCCAGTCAATCACGTCAATCTTATTTTAATGCAAAACTGAAACCCTTCAATTGTTATTCTCGCTTTTCATAGAAAACTTTGAAATGACACCCCATAAAATATAACGTGGGTGCCGGTTTCTTGGTCACACGAGCGTGCTAAACAAAAAAGACATTCAGCCATGGCTAATTTAAAAAAGGAAATCGAACTCGGTGCGTTTCGCGCTCAGAATAACAAATGAATTGCTTTGTGGGTGCGCGCTGGTGCGTTTCCAGCGATGTATTTCGCGAATTTTTTATTCAAACTTCTTAGTGTTGCATTGTAGATTTGGGCAACTTATTCTTGAATTATTTTTATGAAAACTCCATTTTTGATAACGTACATACTATTAATCAAATGACCTGGGGAAACTACCATATTTGCATGGTTAAAATTTGTTTTGTTGCCCTGAGATAATTACATGCACTAATTGTTGTATGAAAATATGTTACTAATTTAATTGTTTAATCAAATAAGAAGTTAAAAATCCTATTACTTTCGTCTTTTATATATCCAGCTATATCGAAACTTTTGCAGGCCGACGTCAGCAAATAAATTTGTTTTTAATTTGGGTTTACTATCAAGTGCAGTCATTATATCGATTTCGCATAAACATAAATATTTTTAACAGTACAAAAAAGAAAAGGCTATAACGGAATGGCGAGCGGTCTTTCTCATGGGTGCCATTGTCCACTTCATCGGTATAACTATTTACGGAGTATTCGCTTCGGGTGAGTTGCAACCCTGGGCCGAAACTTCTGTGGAAGAACCACCGATCCCTATCAAATCTTTGGATCATGAAACCACCTTCGTAAGTGTTATTTCTCATCTATTTTTGTCAATAATATTTTATTACTTATATAATTTATTTATGGGTTACCGTTCGGCTGCAATAGACAATCGATGTTAAACCAGTTAACAGTTGAACAATATGACATCCAATGCCAAGGGTTTGATAAATAAAAAGAGCTATTTATTCCTTAGCATGTAATTTTATTTTACATATTATGATAATAATTTAATAATAATAGTAAGAAGTCGGCTCAAATTTTATTCGGATAAAGTTGAAACAACAATGACGGTTGCGTAAATATGTGAGAATGTTTAGAGGGTGGTGATGTCAATAAATTTAAATTGAACTATTTCTTTGAAATTAAATTACACTAAGAGAAAATTTCGAGAGTTAAAAAGAACACTACGTACTATTTTTCGTAAACATTCATACAAGAAAAATAAATTGTAATCAATTTCGTTTGCACGGCTATTCACGAGGCGCGGCTATATCATGCTATACATGACGAAGAAAAATCCCGCATGTTATTTATTTACTACTAGCCTCTGCCCGCGACTTCGTTCGGGTGGCTTAGATACACGAACACTAACACGCAACAGTTCTCAAAAGGAAAATACATCCCGATTTTGAAACATTTTTCATCTGTGCTCCGCACCTATTAGTCTTAGCGTGATGATATATAGCCTATAACCATTCTCGATGAATAAGCTATATAACACTGAAAAAAATATTCAAATCGGACCAGTAGTTCCTGAGAATACCCCCTACAACGTCACAACATCACAAACTTTACCTCTTTATAATATTATTAGTATATTACGTCCTGTGCGAAAAAAATAGCGGTTTCATACAATTTTGTTCCTGTAGATAATATCTTATGCAGTATGAAGTTGTATATTGTTCATCGAGTTATGAAGTAAATTCACGCGCGAAATAGGTTATAACAGGAATAATCATTAACTAACCAAATCATATGCTGTATATAACATTAATTGTATAGACATAAATTTAAAAATAAAACATCAGCTTCTTTTCCAAGGCGAATCGTAATACAGAACTTTTTGGCCGGTTCTTAGTCTATCATGTAGTGGATTATATATTTTATTCATAGCCTTGTGTTTTTGACTGGATATTTTGTAACGTTAGTGGTGTTTTACGTAATATAGTTTGGTTATTTGTTCAGAAGTGTATAGGAAATAATACCAAGGAGCATGAGGTCTGGGATGCCAAAAAAAATACCATGGACAATTCTAACAAGGGTGGTACCATACTGTTAGAATATTAAAATGATCACAAGACATAACATTACTACCTACGCGATAATGGCAGTAATAATCTAGAAGATTAATTGCCAAAGAAAATCGTAGTATAAAACACAAAGCTTAAGTACAGTTTTGTTTGCAGACTGAAAATCCATCAGCGCCACTTAATGATACGGACCCACCTGCGTACGGCTCCATAGTACCTCGCCGACCTCCAACTCCTCAGAAACAGCAACATGTCCCTAACAACCCCTTTGTTTCTGGAGCATACTATCAAACTGAGCCTGTACAGCCTCCAGCACGAATCTACCCAGAAGTAACCGACGACGGTACTTATTAGGTTTCTTAGCATTTCAAGTGTTTTCCACTTACAAATGTATTTAATTATTCAACGCTTTAACAATATCTATACTATACGTATATATCTAAATGAATATTTATAACTCTTCATACCTGTTGTTCTGAGATATACTCTTAATGTAATGTTAGATTTAAAAATATGGAACGCAATAAAGAACAATGTTATAACATATTTTTGCATCGAATCTGTCGAAGTTGGAGTATAGTTTATGATGGGGTTGAAGGTTCCAAATACTTCATGTTTATTTTAAATTCAGTTTATTGTTAGGTTCTTATAATTCCTTAAGGAGAATACTTGTTTGGGTATGATTGTCATAATTAGACCGGAAACCATCTTTACGCCACATCTGCATAGCTTATTTATTATATTTATATGTTCTATATTTATATCTACATTATTAGTTAAATCTATTTTTCTCTTTGACAAACAAGTTGAGTTATTAACGTTTCAGAAAACTCCTATTTTATTATGGCACTACCTAATATGGACACGTCATCTCTTCGTAAGTGTGTAAACAGTAAAAATTTGGCTGTTGTTATAAAAGCTTTTAAATTATATTTGTAACTAATATTATTATTGCTGATTGGGATTGAATTTTTGAACTATAATATTATAGATTTGGAAACAATGATTATAAAAGGCAACATACTGTATCTAATAATGAGATTTTAGCATAGCTTATGAGCGCTAGAGCATTTTGAATATAGCTGTAGTAAAATATGTTATAATAAATTATTCAAATAATATTGTATTTCTCTTTTGTTGAAAACACAGTGACAGCAATGTAGTTCTTGATCAAAAGATTAAATGAAAAAGCGTTCTGTGAAAAGAATGTAAATCAAATCTACAATTTAACAGATATCAAATATTTAGTAACCGAACTCAAAATATAATGAATTAATTATTACTTACGTACTTAAGAAATATTTAGAATAACAATTAAGTGTGTAATTTAATAACTAGTTCGTAACAGACTGCTATTAACGTGTTAGTCTTGTCCTATTAAATTCATATTGTGGTACTCTTTATAATTGTTTGTATTTTTTAATAATGATTGCTACATGGTTGTATAGGTTACGTTATGTACTTTATGTGTATATTTAGTATTATATATTACTTGTATTTCCTGCTTGTTATGTATTTTCATGTTTACTGAAAATTTCCAATATTAATGAATATTGTTAATAACAAACCTTTTAATCAAACTCTGTTGTGGCAGATATAAGTCCAAAATAATGATACCGAGATTATTTTGAAAGTCATACTCGTAAATAAAATGCAATGTAAATTTTAAGAAGTGTAAGTGCTTGCCAAATGGACGAGAATTAAAATATGTTTAAGCTGTTCGTACGTAATCAAATCCAGACTGTTAGTCAGCTACATTGATGATTGTCAATGCAATCGTCAATTCCACGAGTTTATATGTTATTTATGTGTAATTAATTATTTATGTTGGTCTTACATTTCTTGTTGACAATTAAACAGGCTTTATCGATAAATTACGGTGGTTAAATGATTAACCGGTGAAATATAAGGCGAAAGTCTCTAGTTCGTTTGTTGCTTCTTATTAATAACTTATATTGTTAGTTGTACCTTCTTTCCTGAGTTTGTTATGGTCCATACGTAATGTCATGTAATGTTTGAGTATTTGTTTATACTCGGAAAGAGAACATTGTTTAATTACAAGGATGTTTACTGAAAAGTAATTCGAATACACTAATTCATAATTTATAATTTGCATTATCGTTATGTTTTCTTGCATTAAAAATTATACTTAATTTTTTGTGAAATTACTATTGTAACGTCTCACACGCATATCACCAAAGTAGATCATTTTATGTATTATATTTTTTTAAATATTCTGAAGCAACTTCTATTTATTACTTTAACTAAAAGTATAATACTCATTATATTTTGTCCTTGTTAATAATTTACAAAAGATTGTTGTCAAATGTTTATCTATAATTAATAACAATTGAAATGTTTAAACTTAGTAATCGATCTACTTATCTACGATGTATGTAAATTGTACAGCCTGCTCTGTAGTTCAATGTACTTAATATTATGTATTTTGGGCCTAAAGGGCGACTGTATTATAGCAGTAGGAAATTTAATAAAAATGTTAATAAAATTAATAGGGGAGTAATGTAACCATTTATAGTATTTATTATTTTATTTTAGTAGTTTTGTAAATCACAAATATTTTATAACATCTTTTGTTTTCTAATATATTTTCGAACTAAATATTATGCAATGTATTAAACATGAATCACGAATAAGCTATTTAAAATCTCGTATACGTAATTGTAAATCAATAGCTTATATACATATAAATAATATTTAAACATATTTCCCTCTCTTAATGTAATTTTCATTTAAAAAGTAACATATGAAATACAGATTGAGTCCAACAATCTCAACATGAACTTCGTAGCAGAGTATTTATAACTAAAATTGAATGAAAGTACTTTATCCCAAGTTTAAGTAATGTGTACAAATTTAAATAATATAAAATTTATTTTATAAGTAAAAATAGATTTTTAGAGATTTTCATTTTTTTTAAGACACGCTTGTACATAAAGATTAGGCTTATTAAAATTTGATTTTATTTTGTATATATAGCTAGGTAAAGAACGATTGGTATATATCGACAATAAAGACATTAGCTTGATTAATATGTATGAGTTAAGTGAAGTCTGTACAGTAGTAGTAGAATATTTAAGATTGAACTGATTGTGTGACAATAATAATTCACTTGTTAAATTTGAATACACAAATTCCATCGTTATATTTTCCTTTCTCGTTTGTTCTCATATACATTTTCATGCGTATAAAAAAACTCATACGAAAACATGTATGCTTTTTACATGATTAAGTAACGCTTATACATTTTTATTATAGAATGATATAAGTAAGTTATTAATTCTCGACCACAAGAAATGACAATAAACAATGTTTCGATAAATTTAAAATATCTGTAGGTTTCAAATATTTCTGTATAATATACTAGCAGGCCGGGCGGACGTTTTCCTGCCTTGATAATTAAAAAAAATCTAAAATTCAACCGCAGTACCACCTACCCGGTCCAATTGAATCTAAACCATTCTCGGATCCAATGGAACACGCATACAAAATTTCATCAAAATCGGTCCAGCCGTTTAGGAGGAGTTCAGTGACATACACACGTACAGAACATATGTATATATGATATATAAAACAAAAAAAAATCGGTACGAAAAGATTATTTTTTAATATTACTTAATCTAATATACTTTTCTTCTTATACTACATTTTGCATCTTTGAAAACAATATTTCATCTGATTGAAATAGAATGTTATAACACCCTCGAATAAGAATATTTACAACGTTATGTACGTGCTTTAAGTCAAAGTATGTGAATGCAGGAGCAACATGTACATAATAATAGGCGTTTAACCTATGTCTTGGTATTTGTAAATACAATAAGCTTAAATGTAACTCAATAAACGTATTCTTCCTATTGATAAAACCGTTAAACGGATAGAGCTATTTTTTAATAGTCTTTTTATTTATAATAAGTTTTATTTATTCTTGCGTATGTGATTCATATTCTTATATATTTAATATATTGGGCATCGGTGAGAATTATCATTATATATCCTTTTCGTTTATATTTATTATTTTATATATCGATATAATGTATTTTAATCACTTATTATAATGTCTAATAATATCGTAGATCTAATCACTTTAGTTATGTTTCTATTTCATTTTGTTTAAAATTGAGAATAAATTGCAATTTTCTGTGTGATTGAGATAAGAAAAAAACATTTAAATATAATACACATGGAATCTTCTATTATATCGTTTGTTTATTTTAGTTATGCTTATTTTATGTATGATCCACTATACAACGTTATTTAGAAACTACAACCCGTAGAAATCAACTAGGCACCCCGCTCTGATGTAATTATATAGCGAATTACGTAAAACTAAGTGCTTAAAAACATAGTAAGTTTGTTTTAAACAATTGGTCTTTAAATAATAGTACACATTTTTTTATAATAACAAATGTATCAGACATTGTCATCGTCCATACAAGTTACGACAACTAACATATAAAGCTCACTGTTAACGCTGTCAGAATAGAAGACTGTATCAATTTAAAAGTAATATTTCTTTTTCTCCTGTGTATACTTTTACCTATATATTGGGTGACTGGTTACTCGTTAGCAATATGTTTACATGATATTCAGTACTTGATACTCGTTCTAAATCAATAAAAAAAAATAGGTGCTTAATATTTGACCTAATTATCTAGAAAATACAAAAATTATATAGTCAATCCTCTACCCGTCTATGTCAAAGTACAGTATCAATGACCGTCGGGTGTAGTAAAAGTAAAGCGAAAGTGAAGCTAACCAACTAAGAAAGGATAATTTCTCGAAGTTTAAACAAGCAAAAGGATTTATTGTACGTTTTATTATCGAAGGTTATAAACTCCACGACGCCTTTCGCAGATTTTGACACCGGTCATTCAACCTAGGTATTTAAATTTGTACCCGTACTCCGAGACTCTTAGAACAAACGTTAACTTAGGTTCTTTTTTTGTTGACTAATATTTATTTTGATATTATCATTTTATATGTTAAATGTGACCGTGAACTATCATACGATTGAAAGTTCTCACTCTTTAAATAGTCACGGTGTATACAAAACAGCAAAAACAAAATGAAGATAGCACACGTGTAATAACGGAGTTACGTTACTGTCCATACTGAAGCGTTCATAGCGAGAACATTCCTTGTAGGTGCCATAGTTGATTTCTGCGCGTTATATGTATGTATATGCCTATGACTTTCTATTTACAAACATATTTGAACAAAGGAAAAAGTTTTTATATGTTTTTTTAAATATTTAATTTAATTATATACTAAAATTGTAGCATTAATTGTTGTAGTCTATAGCACGAATGTTGTTTTGAAGAGTCTCTACGCCGTCAATTCTGTGATGTAAAAATATTTTGAATAACTAAAAACATGTAGTTACTGTATCTACTATTAAAATCTAAATATATCGATTGTTATAATTTGTCAAACTTTCTTATACTGTAACATAAAAAATATAGTTATAATACGTTTATAAAAAAACGGAGTTTAACTTGTGCGAGGATAATATGAGCGGTTATTTTTGTTTTATAATAAACCGGTAAATATAATGATAACTTACTTGACTGAATGGCTACATGTTGCAGGTGGTAGAGCCACGCTGAAGCTATTACTGGCGTTCAGTATGAATGGTTCGGCTCGCCCAGGGTAGTACTACCCTCTCACAGAAAACCGTCGTGAAAGTGCTTGCATTGTTGCGTTTCGTTCGGTCAGTGAGAATGCCGAAGGTCTCTCACCTTTCCCATCTTCTCTTTCCTTCCCCCCCATCCCCCAACACAAGCTGCCAACACACTTGCGACTCCACTGGTGTTGCAAGTGTCTATGGACGGTGGTGATCACTTAAAATCAGGTCACCCACTTGTTCGTTTGCCTCCTATGATATAAAAAAAAACATACAATATATATTGATATTACATTATTATCCTTTCGAATAGTTTAAATGTAATATAAATAAAAATGGCCGGGACAGTTATTTTAACTAGCAATATCTTTTTTGTCACAATATATACATAAGAAAGTATTTAATGTATTGTAGGATTTTAATGATAATTTTCACAATGTCCAAATGTTGGCAGAAAGGGTAAAGATCCCCCTGCACTTGTTAAAATGCACTAAATAATAATTTCTTATTTTACTAAAATCTTTATGTATGTATCCTAAATAAAATATGACAGAGGCTTACTAATAATAATATCTTTTTTTAAATATTGGTTTAATTATACATATAAACGAAGCATTCTATCTTTTCTCGTAGACAATAATTATAACTAATTCTTCGTTTGCTTAAAGTAATAACATTATTTTAGTATAGAATAAGTATAGGACAATAATTTATTGGGGTGATCTCACTCTATAAGGCTGTGTTGACAATAAAGCTTTTTGAAGCGACCATAAATAGTGTAAATATTAAGTTATATATAAAGTAATTCGCTTTTATAAAGTAATTATCGAATAATAATAGCAATAATTTAAAGTATAATAACCATATATGACATGCTCGTGGGTCACTGTATATGTAATATACCCAATAATACATTTCAATATAATTATTAATTATCTATTAACATTAAATTCTTCAGTATATTTGTTTTTATATAGTAGGTCCCAGTAGATATAGAAATAGGTAAAGATTTTTCATGTTTCTAAACCTATAAAATTTATGATTTGTGATGTCTTATAGTAAATTTTAGTTATATTATATCGTCTTTATATATATCTGAACTACCTTGCGAGCGCACAGATACCTGAATATTTTGTAACGCTCGCCGTAATAATGGAGTGTCATATATGTATTTAGCATTATATTCTAAACCAACAAAGTAAAATAACCTGTAAACAATATATAATATTAGTCTATATAATTTTAGATATTTCAGTTTTTTTTTGTAAATCTGATACATGAATATTTACATTCTATTTTATTATAATTACATTTTTTTTAATAGGACCCGCGAATCATTTCTTGTGTTAAACAAATTTTACTATCCTCGCAGAACGTTTCAGTCTATGATTACTGGACTGAAGTGACGGGTAATTTTTATCTTTTGTTCTGTACAGTACTAAGTTTATTGCATATAATATTAAATGAAATATATATTACTAAGTAACTTTTAACAAATAAATTGTACATAATAGTTAAGATAATATTAAAGTGTAATGTATTATAAGCCCATTTGTAAGAGTTGGGTGAGGTATTACTTGAACGAGAGCACTGATTTGTCAATTACTGATTAGACTCATGTTTAAGGATTTACTTTGAGAGTCCTGACGCGATGCTGTAAATAAATTGTGTCGCTTTTAAATTACTTTCTCCGTAAGCTTTCATAGTTTTGAATATTTATTTTGTTTAGTTTATTTAAACGTTCTTACAGTACATTAGGGGAATTTAGTTCACTATTTGTCCGGGCATTTTCATACGTCAGTAGATCGCGATACCGTGCTCTAAGCTCTTTACAAGTCTCAGTTTTCGCCTAAAATGAAGAATAAACATTTTTTGTAATAGTGAGAGTTGAACCAGGCCATTTTGGTTCCCTTTCGGTATTCACGATAATAATTAGACAATATAGATTTCATAATGTGCGTTTACAAAAATATTGAATAATTGCTTTAAAAAGGTTATTTTTGAAATGCACCGCGCTCGCTGATCATACGCCATCTTGCTCTTTTGTCTCGCTTTGGTAAGGTTAGGTTAGACTAGCGAAAAAAGGATAACGCGAAGGGCGAGCGCGGTGCATTTAGTACGAAACCTTTTCAAAGCAAGTATTTAATACGTATTCAACTTTTTTGTAATAGCACCGATTAGATTTTTCATAAACGTACGCAGATAGTTTAGACTTATGTTAAAAAAAGTTCGCGAAATTTGACCGCGATAAGTCTCTATATAATAAATTAAAGCTATGATATATGATAATCTTGCATTTATTATATAATATTGGTAATAAATATTAAAGTACCTATTTATAAAAATGCAATTAATTACTTAAGCATACGGAAAACAAACACAAATACCTATGTTTGTTTTAATTAGTCAGCCATTGATTTTCATTTGCATGACTTATTTTTTTATTAATTTCAATTGTCATCATTTGCAATCATCATCGTCACCATTTGTATTAAAATAGTTCATGTAAATAACAGTTTTGCTTACATATTTGAAAGCTTATATTAAAGTTACAATAATTATTTATTAAGCAATTACTTGATTAAAATGAAATTAAGTTTCGAGCTGGCCTACAACTTTATAGCGTGTAAAACTGTAGTAGAGTTGTAAGATAAAAAAAATATTAGTAAGGTAATTAATATAGAATCTTATATTATAAATTCTATGCATTATTTCCATATTTGTGTTAGATAAATTCCATTCAGTTACACATTCAGAATATAATTTATGTAACATAATACAATTTTATTGAGTCCTTTTGTAACTAGATTCTGTAAATCTTCAGTTTAATTATCTGTTCATAAATTTCAAAACAAATTAGGTAGAAATTTTTGTAGATGCGATATGTACTTGCATTGATTTCTTTATTCATATTTGAATATAAAGTGCACAGATTTCTTTTGCATTATTTATATTATTATCGAGATTATCTAAATATTGTTTATATACATAATAACACGTTATTTTTGCATATTTTGACTATAAATTGCATTGTAGAGATGATAATTCTATAGTTTGTAAGATATATAATTATAGACATAATATATAGACAATATAGACAATAGACATAATAACATTATAATTAAAAACTACATAGAATGTAGAAAAGCATAATAATACTGCATATTAAAATAAAAAAAGTTCAAAATAATACTAAAATTTAAGAGAGGGAAATGTGTAAACTATTGTAAACTAGTAGCAACATGGTTAATTTGTTTTATCAAATTTCGATTTGATAGATCACATTCAAATATTGAGAAATATAATATTTTGATGGAAACGTACATAGGTTATTATAATTTTCGGTAATATTATTGTAAAATAAACTTGAACTGACTTTAAAGCCCTATAGGTGTTATTTTAATTTCTGTTTTTATTTAAAAAATATTTTAATTATTTAAGAAGTATTCTATACTTAGCTATTAGCAGGTGATATGCAATAATTAATTTACTTATAACATTGTTATATTGTTTCTATCGAAAAGAGACATCGTTATATAAATTTAGTTGATAATTTTAGTCTTAACAATATTTTAAATGGTAACATTATCGTCCCTAATATATGTTTGAAAATTAATGATGTAGTTTTAATAAGTGTATGTGCCCCTAACTTAAAACACACACGGAGTTTTACACGATACTGAGACAGAAAAAGATTGTAAATCCTACCTTTTTTTTTCTCGAACTGACTATGCTATTGACCTAACAAGGTCTTAACAGCTTCACCGGACTACGTCATTTCTAACTAACATTATAATTACGATTGTAATTTGTTTTAACGCTTTTTTATATTACAGGAGGCCAACGAACAGGTGGGTCACCTGATGTTAAGTGATCACCACCATCCATAGACACAACACCTAGAGAGTTGCAAGTGCCTGTGTTTGGGAGGGGTAGAAGCGGGAGAGAAGAGGAAAGGGGGAAGGTGAGGAGATGTGGGCCTCCGGCGATCTCACTGACCGAACAAAACGCAACAATGTAAGCATTGTTACTTCACGTCGGTTTTCGGTGGGTCGGGTGGTAATACCCTGGACGAGCCGACCCATGCCTGCTGAAGCCAGTAATAGCTTCAGCGTGTCTTTACCACCTACAAAAACTTTCACGCCTAAACTACTCAACCGATCATATTGTTATAATGAGAAAAACTCTGTTCTTTAAAAAAAAAGATTTAATTTAATAGACTCACAAAAAAAGAGAGATTCAATAATTGCTTCCGACTTCGAGGTTTGGCCCGAACTGAACTGAGAAATCCTTAAACTAAACACGTAAGATCGGTCTCGATCTAAAAGTGTTGACTAGGCAGCTATTCGTCAGTAACGTATACAGTCGGGGGATATAACAATACGAATGTTTTTAAACGAAACTAAACTGCTGTTAACAAAAATCTTACAAATACTATAAAAAGCGGATATGTTTATTTGTTTATTTGATACGCTGTTAGACCCTAATTACTCAACGGATCATCATGAAATTTTGCATACGTTTAAGAGGCATATGTACATAGTGTCATCATCCAAAAAAGGTATTGTTCCCGAGGGAGAGGCTCAATATATATCAATGTGAGCGAAACCGTGAACAAATGCTAGTTATTTATATGTTGCAGCGTTTAACCACAATCTATTTGCGGTTAAGTGAAAATATGGGCAAAGATATCTTACGTTGTCTATGCAAAAAAATGGAGCCTTAAGTGTAACAATCGGAACACTCTATTGAGCGATAGATGTTGGACTCGAGAGTGGTTTGTACCCAGGCAGACATTAAAAAAGTCCTACTATCATGGTATGATTTAATCACGATGATACATGGTGTTCGAAGACGTTACCATAAAGATATCATCAAGGTATCTGGGTTACTGTGATTAAACCTGCCCTTTTTGTTTACATTAAATTGGAGGATTATAATTTCTAGAGTTTGTAGAATTTATAGGTGGTAGAGCCACGCTGAAGCTATTATTGGTTTCAGCATAAATTTGTCGGCTCGCTCTGTGTAGTACCACCCAACCCACAGAAAACCGACGTGAAGTAACAGTGCTTGCATTGTTGCGTTTCGTTCGATCATTGAGAGCCACGAAGGCCCACCTCTCCTTTCCCTCGCCCTTTGCTCTTCCTTCCCCACCTAACACAGGCTGGCACCGCACTTGCGACTCCCCTGGTGTTGCATGTATCTATGGTAGACGGTGATCACTTAACATCAGGTGACCCTTTTGTTTGTTTGCTTCCTATTATATAAAAAGGGTCATTTTACGCTAAATTTTAGGTATCAATCAGCACAATCCAACAAAACTATTGTTGATAATTAATACATTTGCTAATTGCGTACTATGCTAAACGTTTTATGTGAATCCATAGAATATATAAGAATTAATCTTCCAGATTATTACTGCCATTATCAAGTAGGTAATAATATTACAAATGTCTTATGATAATTTCTGTATTCTTAAAAGATGGAGGCTCTCTTGTTAGAACTTTCCAGAGTGTTACTGTGACTTTTCAAAATTAATGCTCCGTAGTACTATTTCCGATCCACTTCACTTGCGCAGAATAACCGAACTAAATTACGTAAAATACCACCAATATAACAAATAACACAAGATTATGTATAAAATATAAAGGCTACTACACGACAGACTAAAATTGCGTCAGAAACTCCCTTCAAACTACTTAAGTAATAGTAAAAATATTCGTCCAATAGGACAGGCGAAGGAATTAATCTATACTGCCAATTCTGAAGTTACCAATATATGTAGTTCTCATGTATTCTTTACAGTTTTAGTCTATGTCCAAGTTAATGTAAAGGCATAAGCGCCAAATCTTCTATTTAATATTTCAGACATTTTTTATTTTCTTAATAACCGGGCCACCGTAAAAAAAAAATGGTTCAAATATCTCTAAGCGTGGAGTTAATAAAGTCAAAAATAGGTTTATAATTATCAGGACAAGTTAGGGGATTGATATGCAGGTAGTTTCGTGCGATTATTTCAATGTTTCAACAAGATGGTGGCTACCTTAGTAAAACATTCCAGGGAAATTTTGTGACGTCTCAGAATTCATACTCTGTGGTATTATTTTTCATTCACTTCACTTATAAACTAACCATATTACATAAAACATCACCAACTTTACACAATATAGATTCACGTAACACACGATTATGGATAAAATATAAAATCCACTACATGGCAGACTTAAATCCAGCCAAAAACTCCATAAACTACTTAATCTATAAAAAATAAATAAACCAAAAAGTTCGTATTACATTGTATTTGCTTATTTAAAAAACGGTTTATTGCTTATTTCAATAATAATTAATTAAATACTTTAACAAATCACCAATACTAACAATAATATTTACAAATCTTATAAACATTATAAGTTATTCTGCATATTAACAGATTTCATAAATTTTTTATTAAATAATGGTATTATTTATCACAATTTTACGTACCCAGCGTACGTACAAAATAAATTAAGTATAATTAAGATGTCATAAAAGAAACATTCAGTAAAGGTAACAATTTCTTCGTTTTCTCTCTTTAACTAATGGCATCAGAAATATTAATTAAATAAGAATAATTATATGCATAAAGTTATAAAGTCGTTAAATAGCTTCATCAGCTATATGGAGAAATAGATCTTAATCGTCTTGATTTGCCCGGAAAACCTCTTGCGTACGGTGGTTTTGCATTAGTTGTGACGTAGTATACTCCTCTTGCGCTGAAAAAATAAAATTATCATTAACTTTGTCTTTTTTTAAATCTGTATCTATAATAATATTATAATGCTGAAGTTAAGCTGATAAAGCTGAAGAAGTTTGTTTGTTTGTAGGCTCTACTCTCAGAAACTACTGGTCCAATTTGAAAAATTCTTTCAGTGTTAGATAGCTTATTATCGAGGAAGGCTATAGGCTATATATCATACGCTAAGAGCATCAATGAAGAATCTTTCAAAATTGCGGTTAACGTACGTATTATATTAAAATATTTTCACCTTCTACGTAAACGAAGTCGCTAGTTAAAGTTAGCGTTAGACTAAATTATCTTTTCCACGCGAACGACGTCGCTGGCAGAAGCTAGTATACTATATTACGGTAATATAAATGAATAAGCTGTTTTTCTAGCAAGGTCTTTTTTTTTCGAAATGACTACGCTATTGACCCAGCAAAGTCTTAACAGCTTCACCGGACTACTAAGGCGAGAGCTTAAGGCACTCAGTCGATTTTATTTTGGCAACCAGCTCAAGGGTGCACGGCACACCTCGGCTTAGCTGTTGCCTATTGCATGCAAAATCGCGACCTATCTTAGCTAACCTAGCTAACTATTCATATATGTATGAGTTGTTGAAATCAAGCATACACATCTCAACAACTCCTCCATATATTTATTATCGGAAAATTGAGAGTTTTTCAGTTCGATAAGGGAAAAAAAGTAAACCCTTCCACTTTCATGTGTAAGCGTGTAGGCGTGCACGTGTGTGGGGGTGATCGTGTAGTGTTGTAGCGGTGATGTATATTTGTGTGTCACCGTATCGCGCAAGCAACGCACTCAAGGGCTCCCTACCGAAGGATCGAACCTAGGCTTGAGCCGCTGCCGTGGGAGGCCTAATCGGGTGTGTGGGAGCGAAATTAACCCCCAGAACCTAGCAAGGTCTTAACAGCTTCACCAGGCTACAATGAGTAAGCATTTTGTAACGAAAGTTCTTAAGTAATAGTAAATATTATCATGTGCGCTGGAAGTGTAGAACGAGATAAAGCGAGGTGTTATAAGGAGACAAGGAGAGGAGAGTAGAGAATTTGATCTAGTAGTCAGTAGAGTTGGTGTGGTCGTGAGATGAGCTGGTTGCTGTTTATTTTGGTTTAGCAATTTATGAAGTATGATGCCTGTCTTTGATTTAAAATTCTATCGTATATTGGGCATTCTAATATTTCGAGGTAGGTTAGTTATAATAGTAGAAACCGCTCCAATTAATTATAGCGCGTAAATATGATATTAGTAGAATATTTACGAAGCGATGTAAGAATCAACATATCGTATCGCTTTACCAATAAATCATAAGCTTAGAATGGTAATATCATTGTTCAGGATTTTGCATTCACATTATTACATTACATTAATGTACTTACTTGCGATTAACATGTTCGCCCATAAGGACGTAATCTGTGTCCTTAGGTTCACACCAACCTATGAGATACGAAAACAGGCTGTTACAAGGGCCCGCCCAAAACCCAGTGCGACTGTTGATTGACTCTATGAAATAGGGTGTTACTTTTGTATGGTCACAGGCTAGTGTTTCTGCAAATGAAATATATTGGTTTTGGCTTTTACATATTTAAAGACGCTAATTAATCTACTTAACATGTTTTGTCAGCGAATGGCGAGCTCCAAAGCCTATTTTTAACATCTATGTAAATAAAAATCAATTACCGAATGTGTATAAGCGCATCACTTTAGTGCTGCACATATTTGGCTAATAATTATTTTTTCTTCAGTTTCTAATTGTCAGAATAAGGTTTGTACGAAAAAAAAACATTTTACACAAAATATTATTATTCCCTACTGTCCGAATTTATAGAATGACGATTAATAATGGTACTGTTGCCATTTTAATTTATTACATGTTCGTACTGTAAAGGCAAAATGTGGTTTCATTTTCTTCGTTACAACGCCTGTGCCAAGCCATGCGGGCAGCTATTATAAAATATTAATGTTATTATTCAATTATATAAACTAATAACCGCTCATAAATTCGTTCGAGTAAAATTATAATATAAAACTCAATAAAATAAAATAGTGTTTAGTGCCATCTAGTGACCTCTTCGACTACTAGCTAGAATAAAGCCCATCTCCACGTAAAATTACAATGGTACACAAATCACATGCCACACTTATGTTTATTTGCCAAATTATGTTGGAGTTTAGCGATTTCAGATATAAAAATATCCACTGTTATACATACATATGACTAAAATTAATAGTTTATATAACATAAATAATAACGTAATTGTATTTAATTATTAGACCTAATGAAATAAAGACTACGCCATCTGTTGAATAGTGACGGAAACAGCTATCAAGATGTCTCAACAATGATTTCGGTTGTAATGCCATCGGTGAATAAAATTCCGAATTAAATTTAAGTTTTATAAATAGTTGTGCAACATTAATATGGATAGTATGGACAGAGGGCAGTGCATGTTATGATGCCAACTTGATTTGTAATAATATGTCCTTGTATTGAATAGTCTAATTATCAATTATTTCTCAATTTGATTACATATGAACACAAATATATATAAATACTGTAGTAATTACCAAGATAAATAATATGTTAATATGTACAGAATATTTCTATATACTTATATTTTAAATTTATTCTAGTCCGAAAATTTGAACAAACGCTATTTTTAACTGACACTAAAAAAGAAAGATATTCTATGTTTGACAGTATGTATTTTTTATGTATTCATATATTTCGTCAATTGCCAACTATTTTTTTAAATAGCAATTTTAAAAAGTTGTCTCATATTGCCTGTATAATAATTGAGTACGGAATAAAATCTATGACGATATTGCTATCTCATAGGCAATTTTCTCAATACAACATGCAATATTGATTTACATTTGACTGCGTAAACTGTAATTTGTAATCGGAGATAAAATCGATATCATTTTTTATATATATATTTAGAAAGTGCCTTACGAAAAATAGTATCATGAGCGCAGCCTGGTTGACTGGAACCACCATTGACATAAAAATCGGCGTGCCCGTTAGGACCCCACTGGCCAAGGATTCCTGCTCCTGTATGCAGGATATCCACAAATAATGCATCCGTGTGGTCCAAATCCTTTGAACGATTATTTCCCATGTAGAATAAAATTGTTGGATCTAAACCTGAGAAAGAGTGAATGATTTTATGACACTATATACATATTACTAGTGACTCCTCTTTGATACAAAAACGTAATGCACAAATGAGTCATAGGTGTCTAAAGCGATTTACAGCTGTAGTGCATCACATTCACAACAGCTACGTAATAAATACCATATGAAGTACTCTGTGGTAAAGCTCTTCATATAATAATCTGTACGTGTTGTTGGTAATTTTAAATCAGTGACATTTGTTGAGATATTCTTCGAAATGATATGCTGTAAACGATAACTTTGTTCTACGTTAAATGCCTAATTCAACTACAATATTAACAGCTGTGAACAGAATATTGAAGCTGTGAAGCTGTTAAGACCTTGCTAGGTCAATAGCGTAGTCAGTTCGAAAAAAAAACCACAATATTTAAATGGCAAGGGTTGGTCAAATTAACTTCTAAAATAAACCATTATTTTCGCATATGTTAATGATAAAAATGATTCTTGTGAGTTATCCTTAGGAGATGGATACAGTCCATAGAGGAATTCTCTGGGCATAGGTAACTTTCTGTGAACATTTCTAACATATACGAATGAGTACATAGTAGGTAATATTTGATGTGTGTCATGAGATTTAATCAGTAGTACCTGGGCGATGAGTCTAACTAGGTTCTTTAAAAAATATTTTAAAATTCAAATATACTGTTAGGTTTGCCCCACAAAAGTAGCATTTTTTCACATAAAAAAAATATTAAAAAAGATATATCTCTTATAATTATAACGATAAAATTATTTATTTAATTAAAATAAACTGTTAGGTTTGCCTTACATAATTATCATTATTTACGAAAAAAAATGCACACTCGGATTCGAACTATGGTTACACGGATTTTCGAATCAACCAATTTCCATTTGAGCTATTTTTGTTTTGACAGCGGCGGTGAAATTTACCTTCATATTCTAGCTATATTTTTTCATTGCCTGAAATCTCAGCTAAAAAAAGTTTTCTATGAATAAAATCTAGCTAGATCAATTTATCGTCCCCGAAACTACCTACATATTAAGTTTCGTGGAAACAGATGACGCCGTTTCCGAGATACTGAATAAATAAAAATATCTTGTATATTTTGCTCGTTTAAAGGCATTAGATTAGACAGTAACGTAAGCGGTCGATAAATATTTATGCGATTTAATTATAATGTATCAACTGGTCTCTATTTTCTATAAATATATTCATAATATGTCTAAAATATAGCTTTCCGAAGAAATTCCCTACACGAACTGTTGCGTAATGTAAAAGTACTAAGAGAACTTCTTAGGCCAATAGAGTAGTCAGTTCGAAAAAAAACACAGGCTAACGCATAACGTGCCTATGTTTCATATTATTTAGTAATAATGAAACTAATTAAAAACTTTTTTTTTAATAAAAATAAAATTGCATAGTTGCAATTACAAGATGTGTAATCTTAATCGATCAAAAAGAGGTAGATATTTTATAGATTTACTGTAACCAAAATCTTTGTTCGTAATTAATTTCCAGAACGTTCGACATTTGTTTATATTGTACCTGATAATAGCGTTAAACTTATTTAGTACCAAATTATTTAAAGTAATATTCAAAATAGGATAGTACCGGTAATTCTTCCAATTTTCCCCACTCTGAGATAGTTTGCAACCAGGCCTAGAATGTGAGCACCAACACTGTATCCTATAGTGTGAATTTGTTCGGGCGGTACTGATTTCGTTGGATGCTCCTGTAAGTATCCTAAAAGCTGAGCGATGCATAGACCTGCAAATCGAGGAGCCCACTCTACCTAGAATGAAATCCCACAATGACATACAGGTAATTAAAATTATGAAAGTGATGTGGATTAACTTGAATGTAGATTGCTGAGTTAATATTTCTATACGATATAGAAGTTAAAATTGCATTAATGCTATAACTACAAAGCAGTATTGTGTATAAGCTTTAGTCTTCTGAGCGTGTCTACTTGCATCTCCTACGTACACGGGCAAACAGATTATTTGTATGTCTAGGCTCTGCTTAATTACCTAGAGGTCGTCAACATTTCTGAAATAACCTCTATTAGATAATAAAGCAAACTTAGTTACTTACACCTACGCAAGTAACACATGATTATTGTTTAATTTAGAAAGATTTCAATATTCGAATTGCTAAATAAACTTTAACAAAGTAATATAATATGCATATTACATTGTCAATAAGATCGCTAGAAATGTTAATGTGTTATTTTAATAGCTATTTCTTACTTAATTCATTTCAAGACGCTACATAATTTACAAAACAATTAATATAAACTGTTGAATAAATTAGTTCGTAGAAAATGATTTCAATAACTTGTAATAAACATAACCGAAAATATATAATTTATGCTGCGATAACATGTCGGAATAATAAGCAGTTTAGACTATTATTAGATAATTTAGTGTAAAATAATTGTAATAGCTGAAATAAATTATTTATTTCGAAAAGTGTTTGCAGTAATAGATTTGATTTCTAACTAACTACGGGATATATTATGAAAAAATGTTTTATATATGTTTTCGCATTTATAAACAAAACTAGCTCTGACTCGCAGTTTATCCCGTGTTAAGTTTTTAGTCTGTATCTTAGAGCGGTAGTGTGAGTTTAATATAGTTCCGAACGATTAATACTTAGAGACCTATGTAACAGAAGAATATTGTTTTTTTTTTTTATCGGATCGATCCTTTCTGAGAATAATGAGTTTATATTCATTTTACATATTATATGAAAATGTTATTATTACGAAGGTTTTTTACGACGAAAGAATTTAGATAAATAATCGATAAAGAATAAACACAAGCCAAAAAATAAATATAATAAGAATTTAGTGGGAAATATAATGTTGTATCTTGTCTTAGCGACCATATTTTAAAGCGAATACTCATTACGTACTTGTCTCACAAATGACTGTTATTAACGTTAACTATTATTATTGTATAGAAGTAGTTACAGCACGCACGACATGTAATATTACCTGACTTAAGCAAGGTTCCTTGACCAAACTGCCGTAATCCACTATAATAATGTTGTAATCGCCTCGGGTAAAGTAGGCTTTCCTCATGTCGGTGCTGGGCGAGAGATTCCTGCCACCTCCGAAGCCATGTACGACAACTTTGGTAGGATGATTCGGGTTGAATCGCGATGACGATAATGAATCATTATCGAGCGTGTTTATTAATTCTCCGTATTTTTGTGTTCGTCTGAAAATTTTAATAACTATTATTAATTTAATACTTTTTACGTCTAGTATTTCATTATAATCATACTTAATGCTAAGTTATTATGTGGCCTAAGAAGTAACACACACTAAGCCTTAATCAGAATGGACTCTATGTTGAATTATATTTATGGAATTTGGTGAAGGATTTTAAATTTGAGGATGGTACTTAGACTAAGCGGGCTTTAAAAGGAACTTTCTATGTTAAGAAATAATAACTAATATGTGCTCGAAGTATAATCATATTACATACAAACATATGATTCTGAACTGTGACTAACTCATACTTTGGTCGTTAAATAGCGCATATGGATTTTCAGCAAAGATATTCTAAGTCTACAATGAGATCAATACATCTGCACTACGGAACTTATTTTAATTGTCAATACCAAAATTATAAAGGGTATGATAAATACAATTTTAATTAATTATTTATTGATTTGAACGATATATGGAATAATTCTTATATTAATACTAGCGGGCCCGGCCGACATTGTCCTGACTTTATAATAAAATAAATCATAAAAATCAATCGCAGCGTCACCTACGGCGTAGTCCGGTGAAGCTGTTAAGACCTTGCTAGGTCAATAGCGTAAGTCTGTTCGAGAAAAAAAGTCACCTACGGAGTCTAGTCTAAACCATTCTCGGATCCACTGGGACACGCACACAAAATTTTATTTTTGTTTTGGAGGAGTTCAGTGACACACACGTACAGAAGAAATGTATATATAAAGACAAAGTTTTACGATACATCTCGTAATATAAAATTACAAAACCTGTACCGTCCTTCTACGTCAAGTTGAAATAAAATAATACATATGTGGTGACAATTTAAACATGGTTAAGATATTGGTAAAGTCAGGTATATTATTCTTTTACGTTTTTCTATAGAAGTTGTTGGCAATCGTTCGATTACGTAAAAATCGAGGCTCAGTTATAATAACAGATAATATACGGCAACTTTCACCTTGTATACAAGTAAAACTGCATTTTAGGATGCGGACATCTATACGGCGGTGGTATACACGAGGTAGTGTTGAAAAGATCTCTCACTGACTGCGCCTTTTTCTGTCCGTTAGGGCCTGCACCGTCTTCCTGACTCTTGGAAACTGTAAAATAGTTATACATATTGTCACATTTATAAATAACATTTATTAAATGTAATTTAATATTTTTAGAAAAACACACAAACGGTCTGAAACTTCGGTTGAAACGGTTATGATTACAATATGAGAATAATAATCTCAAATGACAATTTTTTTACTAAATTGGTTTATTTAAATTAAATTAAATTATAAAATCAGCGATGAAAAGGATTTGTCTTGCAAGGAATAACTTAAATGTAAAAAGAACGAAAGCAAGCGGCATAGAGTGTACTTATATTATGTTTTTAGGACGAGAACATACTCGTATTTCTCAGACAAGTTATGTTGAAATCTGTTTGGTGGTTTAAACATGAAAGCATCTATACTACTATTATAAAAATAAATTTCATTTTTTGTTGATAATAAATAAACTCAATAAACTTAACAGCTTTTAACATTTTTTTCATCTATAAATAAGTTAAATCCAATTAAATGTATAGTATATTGTCACAATAAAACGACGGTACCGTACGTAATAAACAATTTAAAAACAACCACGACCAACGAGATTTTTATAATCCATTGGTAGTCGGCGTTATCGTGCCGACCTAAGCATGTCAGTAGTCGAGCTAGTGATACACAGTTTGATCAGGAGACACGATAAACCGTAAAAGAGTCTCTACAAAGAGTTTAATTCTTACATGGTGGTTGTGAAAGAATTTGGTGTCAGATCCTTGCCATCCAACTTGGTGATTTGATTTACACCAGCTGATTCCAGAACGTGACATGCTTAAGTGTGCCATTGGTCATGGGACCATTCATAAAATACGTCATGCAAATTTTTACCTATGATACCCCCTTCCCCTTTCAGGCTGTCACGGTTTCTGCGACCTTTTCTATCAATATTCCATCTCAAATGACAGATTCCCTCATGAATGTATAAATATATACGTAAAACAAATATAAATAAGAAATTAATGACTTAATTTGGATAATGAAATCTAGAGAAAACATTGCATAATTGTTGCATATGCTGCCTTTCCTAAGACCCACCGATCTCCCTTGTCACACCTTGTAACATTAAGCGATACCTGGGGAGCGGAGTATATTTGTGTACTCACAACCCGGATCCACTTACGCCTTAAGCGGCGGAGAGGCTTTTAGTCGGTAGGAGTCCGACATAACTCTCACGCTGTAGTGGTAGTGAGGTTGTCCTATATAGGACTTTTTCCTCCTTAAGAAAAAGTAAGCGACAGCTCCTCTACTGATAAGTCCTAACGTATTTTATTATCGACCCCTACGGTGCATCTTTCAAATTTACTAACCACAATATATATGTGTCAATTTTTATGACATAATTTTATTCTAATAAAAAGTAAAACAGACTTCAAAATCTACTTTAGAAAAATGATTTAGAATATCCTTGATCATAGTTAGGCATCTTCTTAACCTTGGATTAGAATAGAACTACATTCTTCACTATCACTCTACATTTCATTCCTGAAGATTCCCTGACTTATCTACGAAATCAAATGTCCAGCCCTAATGAAATTAAAATGGGACCCTCTTAATATCCACTTTCCTCTAAAAATATTTTTTCTGATTAGTACATACATGACTAATTTAAGAGGAAATAAACAAAATTCCTAATTTATGGAGTTGAACAAGATTCTAGATGTAAAATGAAATTCAGAGAGTTGTGTAAAAATTGTTTAATTAAAACTTGACAGCAACCATTCGCTATCACGGACACGCAACAATCGTAATATCACAATACAAGCAAAATAACTTAATCGTTTTCAAGGTCGTTATAGTTACGATATTTTAAATGATGTATGTATGTTATGTACGTCGAATATTTAGAACACTTGCCGCTCTGTTAATTTGTTTAATGACTCTCTAAATATATATAAAGATAGTTGTGGTAATCTTATTTTTAATTATTATTTCACAATCTTTTTTATATTGTCTTATGCCATACTAGCCTCTGCCCACGACTTCGTTCGCGTGGAATAGTTACATTGGGCTAACGCTAACACACAGCGGAAGCTCAAAAGAGGAAAAAATACCCCGATTTTTAAACATTCTTCATTGATGCTCCACTTCTATTGGTCTTAGCGTAATTATATATAGCGTATAACCATCCTCGATAAATGAGCTATTATATCATTCAAAGAAATTTACCTACAACCTTACTCTACAACGTCACGAACTCACAAGGTCACAAACTCACAAACTTTACCTGTTTATACGATTAGTATAGATAACCTTCCATTATGAAATTTGTAAACCAAAAATACGCAGAAGATAAAAATTCGAATAAAAATTACATATACAAATTATCAAACACTTTAGTGAATAAACAAAAAAAATATGCGTAAGATCACAATATGAATATTTTACCCAATTACGTCATAAAAGTATACATAAAACGGACAATTCCTGAATGTTTACTTTCAAGGTAGACTAGGTGGCAGACAATGTTTGCATTTGCATTTTTGTAGACAAACGTTGATTTTTACCACGGCATATTAATGGAAAGTGCAATGGATCTAGTGAAAGCGTTACTTTGAAATCTATAGCGCTCAGACACTCATTTGTACTCTGTTAACATAATCTGACCTCAGTTCAAGAGGTGATTGTACGAAGATAGAATCATATTATAATGTTTCATATCAAACTGCTTTATTGATTCTTGTCCCTGTAGACTTGATACGTTTGTTTTGGTAAGTTACATGATCGAACGAAGTACTATTATTATCTCACTATATTATGAAGTATAATTTTACGCGTCAAAAGTTTCAAACTTTCCTATTGAATACTTTATATATTTTACTAAATATTTTTATGCCTGTTTCCTCGTTCGTTTAAAATTCGTTTCTTGAAACTCTATTTCGAAGTGGTTTTCGAATTGAAAATGGAATGGTTTAAAAAAAAGTTTTTGTAATATCTCCTTAATAATAATAAAACCGATATATTTTATTTTATTGAGACATATGGCAGAGTATAAACATTTAGGAATTATTAGTATCATTTAGTTTGCGGAACGTTAGACTAAGTATCACTATTTTTTAAATGAAATACAGCTATGTTTTATTTCTCAGTTGGGTATATCTTCCATTATCGTGAAGTTTATGGTATAGTAATTTCATAACGAAGCTTAAAATATAAAAGTAACCAGTGGAGAGTTAAACACACGTCAACGGTGAATTTCTTTCGGAGCTCATGTCATAAAACGATGAAGTTGCACAAATTCATTTTATGTTTAATTCATATTATCTTTAGGGTTATAGACGTCGCCCTTCATAACATTCATAATTGGTGGTACAACTAGTTTGCTTATGAAAAACAGTACAGAGAACTTATTATCGAACTTAGCCGATCGCTGGCTGGTATATATATCGGCCATAAAAAGCAAGTAAGTCATTTTAAATTTATAATCAAAATGAGTAGATTATTTTTATATCATGGATTTAATTTATTCAGAGGTTATCAGTAACAACTAATCTGATACGTGTAATAGCGGGAAATAGGAAATGTCAAACATTAAGGTTAAGGTTGTTCTCTTAGTATTAAAAACTCATTTTTAAACTCTCACTATAATACTTAAACACATGAATTTGAAGTGAAAACTTCTTTAGTTGCGTTTTACCAGGAGATAAATTTATACTTTCGCGTCATAACATGCTAGTAAGCATGACCGGAGGCATTGCGCTCGCGCGGATTGCGTCAGTATAGCGACGCGTTGTATAGGGGCCTTTGTACATGTAATACGTATTTATTATGTATATAATAATTGCTCCGAGTACCAATGGATATGAAAACCACAGTAATATTAATAATTTCAATAAACAAATTTTGAAATTTTAACATCTGTCATTCACACTATTTGAAAATTCAAAAGAGAACACATTTATGTGGTGGTAGAGCCACGCTGAAGCTAATTTTGGTTTCAGCATGAATGGGTCGGCTCGACCGGGACCCTCTTGCAGAAAACCGACGTGAAGTAACATTGCTTGCATTGTTACGTTTCGTTCGGACAGTGAAAGCGCCGGAGGCCCACCTCTCCTTTTCCCTTCCTCCCTACTCCCACCCTCCCCTAACACAGGCTGACAACGCACTTGCGACTCAGTGGCGATTACTTAACATCAGGTGACTCACCTGTTCGTTTCCCTCCTATGATTAAAAAAATATATATATTCCTTTGTTTTCAGTTTTCACTTCTGTCGACAGTCTTTACTACTATCTTCCTTTTTTTTTCTTATCAGTTTTGTATGACGTTTTTCTGGAGATCAGACTCAGGAAATATTTTGAAAATTGTTCAGTAGGTTTTACATGACAAATCATATGTAGACTTAATGTACGAGTATATAACAAAATGTTTTACATTAACATCATTATTTTTTATTACGATAGATCGAGAGATTAGAAACTATGTAAGATGTAGCTTGTGGTATGTTATTGCTATTCACATTTATGTATATATTTGGTTTTCATTGCGTCTCTTCTAGCATATTAACATCATGTAACAATACACAATATTACATGTATGGATGGACCCACTATAATTTGTTGAACGGGAGCTAAATAATTAAAATGTAACATAGGCAATGTCTTAAAAGCGGTATGTTGTGGTAGTTTTTTTTATGGTAACTGCAGTCATCATGAATCTGCAGAAAGTTTCGAAAAACACGAGTTTTCTTAACACTATATCGACTAATAAAAGATAGACTACGCGTAATCACAAGTAACTTATTTCGATGCTGACTAAAGTTTAGTATGAAACATTACTTTCCTATATTAAAACCCGCTTACATTCGAAACATGTGCTCCTCGGTATGCTTATTAAAATTCGTTGCACAAAGTTTTATCGCAGATACTGCTTTCAAGTTTATATTATACTAGCTGTTACCCGCGGCTTCGCACGCGTTTTTTAAATCTACTAAATAAATGTAAAATTATGATTAGATGTGTAAATTACAGAAATACTCTCTCAAAAATATTTGTAAGTACGACACGCACATCATATACTGTAACAGGTAACATGTACCTTACATATGTGAATACTAACAGTGTGTCGAATGGGATGGGATTTATCATCAACTACATACCTGAAACTTTAAACTACTATATACCATCCTCAATGCTCAGTTACACTATATTATTAAACAGTATGTGTTAAATCTTATATTATATAGATATAATATGCCCATATTGTTGATATAATTAAGTTATTGATATATGTTGCTATAATTGAAATCACATATAAACAGCTAAATAGTTATTTGCCCGTAAAATTCCCGTTCAAATATTACTTGTAGTCCGGTGAAGCTGTTCAGGTGAAGCAAGTCAAAGAAAAAATACCTTTCAAATAGGTCCAGCCGTTTCAGAGATTACACGGAATAAATAAACAAACAGACATATCGACAGCATTAAAAAAATGTTGATATTTGTAGCACTACAGATATATGTATTCCCCAAAAAGTATTTATTTTAATATTGTATACACACACACACTTTATTTTTATAATATGTAATATATCACAAATCAAAAATTAGGAACAAAACTAACGTACAATAAACTTTTTGAGGAGTTTTTGGCGGGATTTCAGTCTGTCATGCAATGGATTTTATATCTTATTCATCATCATATCTTGTGTTACTTCACTCTATATTGTGTTAAACTGGTGGCGTTTTATGTAATATGGTTCGTTTATTGTGCATAAGTGAAATGAATGAAAAATAATACCACGGACCATGAATTCTATGGTCTTGAAAATTAGGAAGATAAAAATTTACGAAATATTGTATAGAGGATTTGGCGCTTATATCTTTTCATTAACTTCGACAAAAAAGAAAACTGGCTAAAGAATACATACTTAATAACTACCTATATTGACAACTTCAGAATTGGCAGTATGCGTTAATTCCTTCGCCTGTCTTATTGGACAAATATTAGTACTATTAAAGTTTTTGAATAGCAACACAAAATAAACTTTGGATTTGTTTGGGATATAAACGTACCATGTATAATTAAAACGTATATAATACTAACGGTAACACGCAGCGGAAGCTTTCAAATTACCCGATTTTGAAACATTCTTCATTAGTGCTCCGCTCCTATTGATTTTAACGTGATAATAAGTGGCCTATAGCCATCCTCGATAAATGAGCTATCTAACACTGAATGAAATTTTCAAATCTTCTTGAGAAATTTTCTAGAGATTAGCGCGTTCAGCCATACAAAAAAAAAAACAAACGCTTCAGCTTTATATATCAGTATAGATTCGGCGCTAATACCTTTTCATTAACTTCGAGCTAAAAGAAAACGGGCTAAAAAATTCATAATAACTACATATATTGATAACTTCAGAATTGGCAGTATGGATTAATTCCTTCGCCTGTCTTATTGGATGAATATTATTACTACTAAACTTTTTGAATAACAACACACAATAAACTTTGGAAATGTTTGCGAAATACACGTACCACGTATAATCAAAAATTGGAAACAAAACTAACGTAAAATAAACTTTTTGAATAGGAACACAAAATAAACCCTAAAAATTGGTTGCCTGTAAAGTCGGTATACGGGCGAAAGTTTTACGTGACAACGACTTTGAGTGGTAAAATAATTTTCGTATAGTAGTCTCTCTCGCTCTTAGGCGGGCTAACCATGCCCGAGTGGAAGGGACGCGTGCCTCTCACTCGCTCTCATTGTGTGCGCATAACGTGAGCGGAGCGTAACGCAGTTTCTTGAAGTGTCACCCGGCAAACCAATTTATAAGACGTTGTCACGTCAAAATATTTGCGAGAGAATGTTATCATGTAACCATGGCAACGCATATATCTAATACTGACGGTAATACGCAGCGGTAGCTCTCAAAATAGCCCGATTTTGAGACATTATTCATTAGTGCCCCGCTTCTGTACCGTTTTAACGTGATGATATGTAGCCTATAGCCATCCTCGATAAATGAGCTATATAACACTGAAAGAAATTTTCAAATCGGATCGGTAGTTCTTGAGATTATCGCGTTCAACCAAACAAACAAACACTTCAGCTTTATATATTAGTATAGTTAATATGTATAAATATTGATTTTAAGGTCAATATGAAATACCGAGTTGGTTAAGCCTCTTCCTTATTATTAAAAAAATACTGTTAAGACTACTCACACACTATAATTCTGGCTCCAAAATGCAATTATCATTTATGATTTATCACTTTAGAAACTCTGGTTCTGTTCAAAAATAAGGCCCTGACAGTAACGGTATTTATAGAATCATATCTTGAAATACCCTTAGGTAGGTTACTATTTTTTTTTAAAGTTGAATGAATGGTTGAATGAAAAACATTGTTTATAGTGTTTTATATGCTTTAAATTTTTGAAGTGAAAAATTTCTAGAGGTGCCTTATGTAATTTTTTGGCAGGAGGTAAATGTATAATTTCGCGTCACGATATACTAGTAACCATGACGACCCCTTACGTTTTATGGGACAAAGAGTATCCTAGATGTTACTTTACAATATTAGTTATCGTTGTGTCAAGTTTCGCCAAAATTGGTTCAGTACTTTCAGAGTGATACGTGTTCACAGGGACAGACAGACAGATAAACAAAAATTGTAAAAGGATTATTTTTGGTTTCTATATTGATATCAATATACCTCGATTATAAATTTCAAAATCTTAGGGTACAGATTTAGCCTTGTTACAATTTTATTATGTGTACAATGGCAGTAATAGTCAAGAAGATTAGTGCCAAAAAAATCTTTTGGTACAAAACAAATTTCCGTGATTCATTTGGAATCCACATTGTGATTACTAACGTTCAATATCGTTTTTATAGTAGTCCGGTGAAGCTGTTAAGACCTTGCTGGGTCAATAGCGTAGTCATTTCGAAAAAAAAAAAAAACGTTTTTATCTTATACATATTTAACTATAATAGTAATTTTAAATATTTAAAACTCTTTACTCGTAGTAGAAATACATAAAGCAACGTTAAATTATAATCAAAGAGAAAAAGAATTGTTAAAATTATTGATCACTTTATAGACCTCGTCATAAACTGACTAAAACTAATGTGTTTATATGAAATATACGAGGAATCCTACAGTAATTATTGGAAAATAGGTAAGCCACGTAGTGGTTAGCCTCTAATAAATAGTTGGTTACGAAAATAGCTTGAACGCTTGATCGAGTAGCAATACGTACATACATACTAACGTGTAAATTATGAGTGCTATATGACACAATTATTTTGTAACATACATCAAAGGTGTTTGTCACATGGAATATTGTAACATCATACATATTTATTAGTTGATGTCTATAAATTACATTCGAAATTTTACCTTGCCTCATCTTTACTTTGACCTTTAGTATACCATTAAATATTTGGAAATTTCGTTTACTGATAATATTATCTTGTATGGATTCACACAGTTTGTAAAATAGATACGACAGTGTGAATATTATGCGGCACTCTTCAAGGCTGATTGGCTAATATTCTTTTTTTGTTTATATGGAATGTGGAATTTAACACTTACAGAATAAGAAAAGAATCAATATAATCGATTCACAACTGACAAAGACAAACGGAGTGTCAAAGTAAAGAAGTAAGCAAGTGAGTATGGTCGTGTGAATTTTGTGATTTTAGTTCTAATTAATTGGAGATATAGTGCAAAGCATAAATTCAATTTCGGAAATGGGAAGACTATTATAATGTTAGGGGTTTTTGGCGGGATTTCAGTCTGTCATGTAGTGGACTTTATATTTTATTCATAATCTTGTATTACTGTAAAATTAAGATAAAAAAGATGGTTAAAAATTTATGAAATATTATATAGAAGATTTGGCGCGTATGCCTTTATATTAACTTGAACATAGAATAAAACTCACTACAGAATATACAACAACCACATATATTGACAATTTCAGAATTGACAGTATGGATTAATTCCTTCGCCTGTCCTATTGGACGAATATTATTAGTACTATTATAATGTTAATTGAATTTGTATTTAGAACATAAAAGTCGGAAGATAATCCGTTTAATATTGGTACGAATAAAAACCTAAAAAGTGTTCATCGATTGGTATTATATAAACGTAGCTGATTATCAAAAAAAATATTAACCATTACAATGTTAATATTTCATTAAAATAAACAAATGCATTGCTAATGAAGAAATGACATAACGCCATCGTAAATCCAACTTAACTTAGCAAGTCGTTGTTAAATATTAAATTTACGTTAGAAGGGTACATTGTAAATGATGTAAAAATATCTATTATTATATTTTTGTTTGTATAATATTAAATTGGTACATATAATAATATCTGATCAGCAAATTCTAGATCTGTATACCTACCATGGAACTTTCTTTTGACTTTTACCTGTACATTGCTAGCTAAATAGTTACCTGAATTAATAACAATATTAAAATTATCGTTTCCAAAAGAGTATTCAACTTTAAATATTTGCGCTACATTTAGTCAGTACTAAATATTGTGAATAAATGCCAAATTGGACTTCGACCGGACACTTAGTTATTAAGCCATTACAATGATGGGTCGATGATATTGTAAAAGATGAGAGTTGTTAACAATGACCGTATA
>JACEII010000045.1:3690794-3758093 GCA_014332785.1 Antheraea mylitta
GGTCGATGATATTGTAAAAGATGAGAGTTGTTAACAATGACCGTATACAACTTTGTATATAGTATTATTAGCCTCTTAAATATAGCAACAAGTAAAGAAGGATTGATATCATGAAAATTATAAGTGTTTGATTTATAATTTGAAAAAATATTAGAATTTGGCCTTAAGGTTTAATAAACGCTACAACAAGGTTGCCCACATGCTAGTCTTACTTGAAGAATTGTTGACGAACTCTATGCCTCAGTTACACTCGGAAATACTGACCTACAATCCTACATTATACCTCGTTTTTACAGTATCAAATTTATTTCCGGCAGCTTACACAAGTTTATTACTATCATTTAAGTTTGTTATAAATTACGTTAATGCTGACTAATATATTAATTTATATATATGCAGGTATCCACGGCTAATGATGATATTAGTATAAATATGTGGTAATATTGAGGTGAAATAATTACTAAATCTATTGCAACACAACGCCGTCAACCAGTTTTCACGGTCAATACTCATTAACATTACCAAGGGCAGTGTTTGGTGATGGGTGCTTGCATCTATTATTAGGTATTCCAATCATGATATAGACGAATATGTGTTCTAAATGTATATTGATATACGTGTGTGTTTAAAATTGTTGTTAAGTTGTACAAATTGTTAAATGATTATTACCTGGACAACCGAGCCTAGATCGGTTCTTTAAAAACATTTTTGAATTAAAATAAACTTTTCGGTTGGCCTCAAAATAATAACGTATTTTACCAAACAAAAAAATATTAAAAAAGGTATTTCTTTTGTTGTCTTCTTCTTTTTCTTGTTTTGGCTCCGCAGAAGCACTTGCCAGTGTCAATGTTTTCTTTCAATGGATAGTACAATAATATTACAAGCGTCGTGTGAATAAATTTCAATATTCTAACAAGATGTTGGATCCCTTGTTAGAACCTTCCTGGGAGTTTTTATGGCATCTCAGAATTTCATGCTTCGTGGTATTATTTTCCATCCACTTCACTTGTGCACAATAAACTAACTATATTACGTAAAACACCACCAAATTTACAAAAAATAGAGTCAAATAACACAAGATTATGAATAAAATATAAAATCCACTACATGACAGACTAAGATCCTGCCAAAAACTTCCTTTTGTTGTTACACGGATTTGAACTGGGGTTAGACGGAATTTCGAAGCAACCGATTTCCATCTGAGCAATTTTTGTTTTGGCAGCGGTGGCGAAATTTACCTAGAATATATCTAGCTATATTTTTTCATTGCCTGAAAACTGAGATAAAAGTTCTCTATGAATAAAATCTAGCTAGATCGATTTATCGTCCCCGAAATTACACCTACTCACTACTCGTAAGTTTCACGGAAATAGCAGACGCCATTTCCGAGATCCTGATTATAAAACAATATAAAAATATAAAAGAATTGCTCGTTTAAAGGTATAAATATAATAATATATGTATATAGATAAATTTCTACTGAAATGCGAACTTGAAAAAATTATTGGACATCGATGTTTAGTCCAAAACAAGAGCATTGTCAAATTATCCATTGACATTTGCCGTAATAATTATGCGGCTTTCAAATATCACTCTATTAGGGACTGTGCAAGTATTATGTAAGCAGGATCTCTGTAGCTTCTGACCGCCCCCTGCCCCTAGTTACAAAAAGTAAGCAATGCTCTTTACAACTCCCCCGTGCTTACGTAAACATGTATATGAGTATTTTGAAAGCTGTTCTGTTTAGCTATATAAATATTGTTGTCGTAATCACCATCCAGACCCCCCATCCCGTATGGCAACAAAAATAAGCAAATCAATGACCCCCCTCCCCCATTAGTGTTACGTAATACTTGAATGACCCCTTACATGATTTAATAGGAAACTGATCACTATAAATAGCCTTTGTTATGATGGTAATTTTTTGTAACAAGCTATATATTTCATGTAGGTGAGGTAGATATCATTAAAAATTAAAAAAAAAAACTGGACAATGAGATTGTGGTCTTGGGTGAATGAAAAAAAAAATTGTTCCTGAATTCACGTCTGTTTGCTGGTCACAATGTAATTAGTATTATATTAATTTATTCAAATATTGATGATGAAGGAAAATAGAATGACCGCATCTGTACACTTAGCAAATACGATGACAAATAGTATTAGGTGATTTAATATAAAAGGACAGATCCCGAAATGCTACGCGAAACAGTGACCGACCTACCGAAACTGGCCCAGTTCAAATCTATCACGATTCAATTTGCAAGGAAGATCGGAATTTAAAAAGCATAGATATTGTATCAATTAAGACCCTGGGAAGTCACTAATGAACTTTAGAAAACTGTTAGAAAACATTTTAAAAAAAGTTCAAATTTTTGATGCTCTCATTAAATTTTCAATATTCCATGAACCTATTACCTAATTATAAACATATTATTACACATTATTACATTATTAGAAGTACAAGTACAATAAAAATAACATTAGGAAATATTTCTTAATTACTACAAGAAAACCACATTTGATATGCGATTAATTAAATTATAAATCTAACGTGAATAAAATTAACAAATGCAGTCTCGAGATCTCTTAATGGCGTGACGCGTCGTATTATGCAATGTGAATGTCGGTCAACAATTTCGGAAGTAGTAAGTAGGCAGCACGCGGACGCGCTCTGTAACACATTACCTGCCTTAACATAACTCGGTTCAAATATTGACGAGGTTTTATTTTTTTCAAACCATAAGACTAAAATTAAACGGGAGGAAAATTACTTCTTACGAATAACACATATGTTAATATAAAGTTTATAGAACAACATTTTTTTTATAAAATAACTTGTATATAAGTATATTATACCCTAAGATTCCCTTTTGTTACTGTCGATGATTTACATATAAATCGATTACGAGGTTTGTTTACAGCTTAAATACACTAGTGATCAAATGTAGATCCTTGATTACGGTCAATATCAATCGTATGATACGTATAACCTCAATAAAGACTTCCGACAACCTAATTTTTATACAACCATGAAGGTTATAAAGATAAAGTAGGTATTTATTTCCGGATTTTCATATTTAATATCACAATTTATTATGATTTTTTTTTATTAGTAAAAAATTCACTACATATTAGAGGAAAAACCAAATAGACGATTAAAATACAAAATACATGTAATAAAAAATATAGTAAATGCGTTTTTTAAACTAATTTTATTATATTCCCATTAAAGTAAATATGACAAAAACAATATTACTAAATTCTATAAAGAAATACATAATTTGTGTAACGGTCAACACGTCTGAGGAAAGTACACGCCGCGCCGCCTCTTTACAACTAAACAGGTAAAACACCTACTATTATGCAATTACGTATTATATGTCGTTAAATTAAAAGATTTGAATTAAAAGAAATGGTAATTTTTTTATTACTTACAGAATGAAACCGTAAACTGTAAGTAACCATTTTTTCTCATCAATTTGTTGACATATAAGTAATATTGGATGATAAACTAAAATTAAATAATAGTACTTTGTCTTCCGTGTTTCTTTATATGCAATTTAAACTCACCCGAAAATTGTATCGCAGTAAATCCGATTAAAACTAACCACTTTACACTTGTAACCATTTTTTCGTCATTAAATAACGTATAAATTTGTTTGTATAAATAAAATATGGTATTATTTTAATATATTTTATTATGCCTAATAGAACCACATATAAAATCACAATAATTAAGAAAATGTAAAGTTAAAGAACTGTTTACGTTTATTTGTAAATCCCTGCAGCGTGTGACACGTGCGTTTTCCGTAAAGGCACTGAGAGCGAAAGTATTCGCAGTACGATACTGACCCTCGGCTCGTGCAGTTCCCCACTCATCTATAAATGTTTGTGTTTGGCCATATTTTGCATAATTGCCTGTACCTTCATATTTATGGTAGTTATTATTTAGGAACATTCTAGTAAAAAAGACTGACATTGCGGATGTTGACTTTTATACAATTTTAAGGAAAACCTATGTTTTTGCTTTATTTTACAGCTGGCGTTTGTCAGTTCTATTGGAGTGTATCTAAATACAAGAAAATCAAAAGATTATTGATAGAAGATATTATCTAAAAGACAAAACTTTTTTTACCCTTAATTCTACTAATAATTAATTATTTATTATGAAGTTTTGTATGTTATCTATAAAGTATCTATAAAGAGGTAGTTTTTTATCATAGGAGGCAAACGAACTGGTAGGTCACCTGATGTTAAGTGATCACCACCGTCCACCAACACCAGTGGAGTCACAAGTGCGTTGCTAGCCTGTTTTAGGAAGGGGGATGGGAAAAGGGGAAGAGGAAGCGGGAAGGTGAGGAGAGGTGGGCCTCCGACTCTCTCACCGACCGAACGAAACGCAACAATGCAAGCACTGTTACTTCATGTCGGTTTACTGAAAGAGGGTGGTAATATCCCGGGCGAGCCAACCCATTCATGCTGAAGCCAGTAATAGCTTCAGTTTGTTTGTAAGGAGTAATCCTCGGTTTTAAAAAATCTTTGAGTGGCATAAGGCTTCGGTGTATCAATAATTGTAATATTGTGAATAATGCGTGTTAAGTTGCAGACCGTATATAGTAAAAATAAAATTACATGCCATACAAGCTGCAACGGAAATCTGTTGCCTTACAACATCTTAGAAAATACCTGTATTTAAAAACAGAGATCTAAACTAGAATTATTTATGCTTATTTCGTTATTAATACATTTAAACAACAAACGTAATATACAATTCTTTCACACTCTTTCAAAACGTTGAAGCCAGTATGTTAGGTAAAAATGAATATAGTTAGCATTAATTCTATCGGAATTAATTTAAATTGCAATCAAAATTATAAAGATAATTTTCATTTTACGGATTACATAGTACTTCAATTATTCATTTAGCTTTTGTCGAACATTCTCTGTTTCATTCAAGTGTGATTCGAGAAATATACTTTAAATAGGAAACTGTAAATCCTATTTACCACAGGAAAAACATCAGCGATAAAAATACGTAATTATGACATGAATAATTATTTTTTATTTCATACGAAAAATAGTAATGATGCAACACATATTTCTTCGCATAATAACGTATAGGGTTAGGGTATAGTACGCAATAAGTTGCAATCCTGGGCGCCTCCGGCGACGGAGTCCCTCCTGCCGGAAGTGGTGGCGAGGGTCGTGGGTGAGTTATTCCCCGACCCTCCGCCGCTCTTGGCTCCTCCCATGCCTCCATCTCAGGCGGAAGTTCAGGAGGTGTCGGACAGTCCTCCCCCAATCACGGAGGGGGAGATGGGGAGAGTTGTTGAACGCCTCCTCAACCGGCGGAGAGCGCCCGGCCCTGATGGGGTGGTGGTGGCCTCGTGGTCAGGCGCATAAGAAGGTTGGGCCTTAGGGTGGCCCTCGAGAAGACCGAGGCCATACTCTTTCATGAGCCTCGGCAGGGGCCACCACCTGGGGCCCACATTATGGTGGAGGGCGCCCGGATCAGGGTGGGTGCCCACATGAGATACTTGGGCCTCACCCTGGACGGGCGCTGGCGGTTCGAGCCCTACTTTGCGGGGCTCGGGCCGCGAATTGCTAGGGCGGCGGCGGCACTCGGCTGGTTGCTCCCCAATATTGGGGGGCCGGGTGTCGGGTGCCGTCGACTCTTCATGGGATTCGTGTGGGCGATGGCCGCCTACGGGGCACCGGTCTGGGCTGATGCCCTCGGTGCCACTAACGTGCGCGCGCGGCGCAGTACGCAGCGTACAGTGGCATTGAGGGCAATCAGGGCATACCGGACGGTGTCATCGGCGGCGGCCTTTACGCTCGCCGGCTCCCTTCCCTGGGAGCTGTAAGCTGGGGTTCTCGCCGCCGTGTACGAATTCACGGCGGCGAGTAGGCGTAGTGGGGAGCCTCCGGCTCCCAGGGAGATAGAAGTTAAAAAGCGGGAGTTGCGGGAGAGGGCTATAGGGAGGTGGATGCAGGACCTGGCGGACGCGCGCTTTGGGAGGCACACCGTCGACGCCGTCCTCCCGGTCCTGCGGGAGTGGATCGGGAGGAGATGGGGCTCCCTGTCGTTCAGGCTGGTGCAGGTGCTGACCGGACACGTTTGTTTCGGGTGGTACCTGCACCGGACCGCTCGCAGGGAGCCGACCGCCGCCTGCCATAAGTGCGGCGCTGAGGAAGATACCGCGCAGCACACTCTCTCTGAGTGTGCTGCGTGGGAGGTGGAGCGCCGCATTCTGGCGGCGGTGGTAGGAGAGGATTTGTCGCTGCTGAGCGTGGTCTCGTCCATGCTCGGCAGCGAGCAGGCATGGCGAGCAGTGGCCTCCTTTTGTGAGGAAGTCATCTCGCAAAAGGGGGTGGCGGAGAGGGCCCGCGAGGCGGACCCCCTGAGTGGCCGTCTTTACCGACAGAGGACCGGCAGGAGGAGGCGGCGATTTGCCCAACTACTCCTGCCACCGTAGTCGGACCTGAGGGGATGTAGTCGGGGTCTCATCCCTTCATTGCACAGGTTCGGCGGACGAGGGGGGGTAGCTGGCGTGTACCCAGCTGCCTCTCTATAGGTAGGACCCTGGCGGCAACCTTCCGCCGGGTGGACCGTTGGGGCGGCTATTCAAGGGGAATAGCAGAGAACGATCCTTTGCCGCCCCAACATCACGGTCTGTCGGTACACCGTGGAGTTTTAGTCCGTGCGAGTCGGACATAACCCATCCTCTCCCCATAAGGGATTTCCCCAAGTAAAAAAATAAAAAAAATGTGTACGTCCTAGGGTTTTACAGGTTAAATATCGATTTAATGTCAACAGGTATGAATCCTGACATGTATAAAAAAATATTGGGAACTCGTGTACGTTCACTCACACCTATTTGTAACACTAACTTTTTATTTTGAAAAGGAACATTGTGAGGAAACCACTTCGTTTTAGAAATGTTCTTGTGATATAATCGTATGAGGAAAAAATATAAGAACTGTGGATTTATCCCAAGTTCGAAATCATCAGTATGTCGTGTTTTAGCTTAGTATACGCATACTTTTGGTAACTTTCGCCCAACGATGGGGACTCCTTCTTACAAGCTGACGTGGCAGTTTACAAAAAAAAAATACATGACTTTTATAAAAAAGCCCAAAAAGCAAAAATAGTGATTTTGTACCTTTAAACCACACAATAGAAGCAAGTTATTGATTTATTATAATATAAATAATAAAAACGTTATTACTTGGACAATGCACTCCATGTTAGTCACAACAGTATTGATTAAAACTAAAGCCGAGTATACACCATTCAGATCGTCACCGAGTCGAGCGTGACGGTTAACTTTCATTCACTATTCGGAATCAAGCGAAATGCTCCTCAAAAGTTTCCATTTCAATAAAATAACGTCGATTATGATTCAGAGAGATTTGTAATAGGCTGTAGATCCGGTAGTCGACGAGCAGGTAGCATATTTTCCTTATGCGTTCTTAAATTATGGATCGAACGTAACTTACTCAATTTTGTAACTGTGTTCATCCGTATACGTAACCTGCTATTATCCGTTTTCTTGACTTGTTGCAAAATGTATACTTTAAACTATACTTAATACTATAAAGCTGAGGAGTTTGTTTGCTTCAACACGCTAATGTCTGTCCGATTTGGACTACTAAAGCAAGCGCTTAGGACACTCAGCCGATTTTTTTTGACAACTAGTTCAAGGGTGCTCGGCATACCTCGGCTTGGGCTGTTGCCTGATAAGTGGAATTCGCGACCTAGAGGCTAGCCTAATCTAACTATTCATACATACATGAGTTGTTGGAACATATATGTGTACCAAGTCTACATACCTCAACAACTCATATATATATTTCGTATCAGATAATTTTCTAAACTATTTCAGTTCGATAAGGAAAAGAAACAAAACCCTTCCACTTTCATATGTAAGCGTGTAGGCGTGCACATGTGTGGGGGTGATATGTGTAATGTTGTCGCAGTGATGTAAGATTTTGTGTCACTGTATCGCGCGAGCAGCGCACTCAAGGGCTCCACGCCGAGGGAACGGACCTAGGCTTGAGCCGCTGCCGAGGGGTGCTTAATCTGGTGTGCGGGAGCTAAATTTACCCCAGACCACGGCGGCGTGGTCTGTGGTTATGTGGGCGTAGGCCTGAATACGCTCTGTATGGAGAGACACGCTGGTACTGATCGTTCGCTGCCGTTATTTTATCGGGAGGTTCGGTAAAAGTATGTCGCGGACGTCTTTTGTAGCGCGTAGCGTTGGCCACCGTTTCGTATTTTGCGGTGGATACCACTAACGGACTGGGACGATTCGCGGCTTTTTCGAAGTAACTACTAGTAAGTGATTTTATGTATACCCACATAGAAGGCATCTCCAGGACCCTGCGGAGATACTTATTCTGGACGTACCATGGGGCACCAGTAAGTTAGATAGCTCATTTATCGAGGAAAGCTGTAAGTTATATATCATTACGCTACCACCAATAGGAGCGGACTAACAATGAATAATGTTTCAAAATTGCGTTTTTTTCCTCTTGACAGCTTTCGCTGCGTGTTAACGTTAACCCAAAGTTACTCTTTCGTGCGGACAGAATTGTGGGCAGAAGCTAGTTGTACATTTTTATGTCATAAATAGATGATAATTTCGCTGAAGTTTTGTAGTCGTAGAGCCTATTTGAAAATTTGCAAATACTGGTTACCCTCCGATCACCGAAGATAAGCAATGTCGGGCCGTGCCAGTAGTTGGATGGGTGACTGTCTGCCTGGGAACACCGCATGTCGTTGTCTTTTTATTCTATGTTTTTACCTGACTATGGCGAAGTCATATGGAAGTGTTATGATATTTTAATAAAATAATTCCCTGTAATAGAAAAGTTTCACTTATATCGTATGCCTTTACGACACATACTGTTTATTTTTGTTCTTTTGTTTTTAAAAATATGCAATCATAATAACCATTTTGAAAGAAAATTTAAAACGTGTTGTTATTTAAAACTAGTAAAACGAATAATTATAAATGAGTTTATAGAAACGCCTAGTACAAAATATTAGCAACTTATGAATAACTTGTTAAAGGTTTACTTTCATAAGGAACTGTATGGTTTTTGGGTGGTCGCCCGTATTTAATAATACACATGAATAGTAATAGGAACGTACATGTATCTTTATTACGTTTCTTAGTGGCCATGACACACATATACAATATTCATAGACTATATATAGATTGAATATGAATACCTGACAGAAACTAGGCCTTATGTAAAGTCAGTTACATAGTTAATGTTCATTATATATGTAACTGTTATTAGCTATGAAAAATAAAATTACCTAATATTATAATGTTCTTTTTTAATTTTAAAATCTCCTGGAAATTAAATTCGTGTTAACTAAACTGCAAATCTAACTGAAACTATAAATATAACATCGAATGTTTTCTTCCTTTTATAATCAATACAGCAGGCAGTTAGGACATCAAAGTTAGAATATTCAATCTTCATTCAAATTTAGTTTTTATCAAGTAAAGATATTAGGAACTAAATAATTGTTGTGGATATAATTGTTGTCGGAATCCTTGTTTGACATATAGTAGATTTTTAGTTTTATTCATAATCTTGTATTATTTGACTCTATATTGTGTAATATTGGTCATTGATATTTTGTAATATCATTGAATATTGGTGGTATTTTAAATTATATAATTCGTTTATTGTGTAAAGTGGATGGGAAATAATACCACGAAGCATGAATACTGAGATGACTTAAAAACTCCATGGAAAGTTTTAGCAAACGTATCTTGTTAGAGCATTGCAAATATCACAAGACACTTATAATATCATTACGTAGTTCAACAATGGAAATAGTCTAAATACTTTTAGCATTTATTGTTAATGTAGTATTTTTCAACAACTTAAATATTACCCAATTGCCGGATGCAAAGACGAATAAGCACTCCGCCTAAATAATAGTCGGTGTTGCAATTTATGAATTGAGGATGACAATAAGGATATTGAGAAAGATTGTCATCCTTCCATTTATCATTAATTGTGTAGCAACGTTAATATAAACCAATGTATATGATTTCTAATATCTTTGTTAATTTTGCAATTTAAAGCAATATTATGATGATACGCCAATAGTGTATATATAGAATTATCTCCTAATTTTAAGAAAACCTTCAATTTCTTATGGAAGTTGATATTTAAAATTAATTCCAAGTGAAAACTACCTTATTTAAATGTAAAACAGTTACTAACAAGCGGTAAATTGTTTTCATTTGTTCTATTTTATATATTTAAAACCGGTTTTTAATGTCATCCAAAATTAACTGAGTTTAAATAAATGAACCATGAATACAATTAGTTGATAGTAATCGTAATTTTCATTTAAATGTTACGAATAATCATCTCAAGCACTTTGTTATTTTGTTATTAATATAGCCTTCTTTGTTAACTTGTTTTTATCATGCTAGAGTATGTATAGGTCAACAATCTTACAATTTATTTTTCTTAAATTTGAATTCTTTTCGTAATGTTAGAAATAACCAAACTATAAGCGTGTTCTAAGATTTAAAAGATGTGGGGAATGAAAGTCAGATTTAAAAAGAGCTTTTATTCTTCTATTCAACTGTCATCAATATTTTCTTCAGTAAGGTTGGTGTATCTTCTGTTTCGTTTACTTTTGCCACGAGCGAACGGTGACTCCGAATTCGTGAGGAAAAAATATGAACCAGAAGCACTGAAATGAAAATGGACTTTATAAATATTATGCGATAGTAAAGGGGTAAATAGCCAAATGAAATTATTCAAATATTATCAGCCCCAACGGACATTATCATGCCTTGATGATTAAAAAAGATCATAAAATTTAGCTACAGCCCCACCTACCGGGTCCAATTTTAAGTTAAAACTATTCTTGAATCCAACTGAACACTCACGGAAAAATAATCAAAATCTGTCCGACCGTTTAGGAGGTGTTTATTCACATGTACACGAACAAAAAAATTATATAATATTTTCTATTTACTAAGAAAATTATTGAATAATTTTAATAACTAAGAAGTTCGTCTAATAGGCCAATCTATTTATTGGAGTAAATGAATAGCTGCTATAATAATATATTATTAAAACGAAAGCAGTATTATTTTCTTTGTTAATGTATACTGATATTTAATATGCAAATACTTGAGTGGGTGTTAATATTTTTAATGTTCCATGTGTATAAACTGATTTATTAATAATATACAGACATACCGAATCAAAATCAAAAATAAATATCTTAGAATTACTCTGGTAAGAGCGCGTCTCGGAAAATCAATTTTCCTATTATTTTCTATGCTGAAAATAGACTGTAGAAAAAATACAATGGAATAACTTGGGTAATATATATTATTTTGTTGTGGGGCATCAGAGTATACCCTATTGTGATATTTTTGAAGGGTATGGATGATAGACCACGCTGTTACATTGGGTATTCCAACCTAAAACCTTTTTGGGTAATTAGAATGACCTAAAATACAAATTGAAAAAATTCAAATAAAAAAATGTATTTAGGTTGTTTGTAAACAGTAAACACTTAAGTGGTACAGCCACTGATGCTTTATTACCATACAAATAAAAATTATTAGTGAGTATTGAAAATATAAAATTATTATAATGATATGAGTGTTGTATTACGAAGGGTTCAAATAAATCCGAAGTATATATAAGCTATAATAATCATTATCGTTTGAATATAATATTTAATTTTATTACTTGTATAAGAGGAATATGTGATAGCAGTATGAAGAAAATTTTATACAGTGAAAGTGTGGAAGTGTTTCGGTGCATGCACTTGATTATAGAACACGTAATATAATACGTGACTGGTTACTCGTTAGTAATATTTTTACAGGATACCCAGTACTTGATACTCGTTCTAAATCCATTTAAAAAAATAGGTGCTTAATATTTGACCTAATTATCTAGCTAATACAAAAATTATAGTCAATTCTCTACCCGTGTATGTTAAAGTATAGTCTCAATGACCGTCGGGTGTAGTAAAAGTGTAGCCAACCAACTAACAAAGGCTATTTTTGGAAGTTTATTTATATTTGTACCCATATGTTTGAGAGTATTAGAACAAACTGTAACTTAGGTTCTCTTTGTTGTTTATTATTATTTGTTTTGATATTATTATTTTATATGTTAAATGTGACCATAAACTGTCATACGATTGAAGGTTGTCATTCTTTAAACAGTCAAGGTGTATAATTCGTAACAACTATATAGTTATACGATATAAGCTCTTGCTTAGCTTAATGTTTTTTTAACACAGAATAAAAGTTACAATTCCTTTTATTACGAACTGAGGAGTGGCACGATTACCTTGCACACAATCATTCGGGTATATAATTATTTTTTTTCTATTATAGTAATCCCAAAAAATACTTATATTTTGAAGTCAATAGAAAGTAAACTTACAAGATACTATAGTACATTTTGTAAGTACTTAAAACTTTGAAAATATATACATCCTTCAATGATTTTTTTTATTATATCACAGGAGGTCAACAAACAGGTGGGTCACCTGATGTTAAGTGATCACCACCGTCCACAGGAACTAGTAACACGAAGGGAATAGCAAGTGCAAGTGTGTTCGGGAGGAGGGGAAAAAGGGGGGTACATGGGCCTCCGTAGCTTTCACTGACCGAACGAAACGCAACAATGCAAGCACTGTTACTTCACGTCGGTTTGCAGTGAGAGGGTTGTACTACCCCGGGCGAGTCAACCCATTCATGTTGAAACCAGTAATAACTTCAGCGTGGCTCTACTACTATAATAAATGAATTATCCATGGAACTTACTTGTAAGATACATATTCACCGAATAATATTTCTTCACTAGAATTTGTAATATCGCACCATCCAATCATATAAGTTATCCAGGAATAGCACTTTGTGGCGTAGAATCCAATTTTTGTTGTAATGGATTCAGCGAACAGCATAGGTGCTCTGCCATGATCGCAACCTATATATATATATTTAACATTAATATCAATTTTTGTATTAAGAGAAGAAGAACCTGGTCGACCGAGCCTAGCTCGGTTCTTTAAAAAACATTTTTAAATTGGAACAAACTGTTAGGTTTAGAGGTAAGGTTTGCCTTATATAAGAAACATTTATTACAAAAAAAATAACTAAAAAATATATCTCTTCTACTGTCACTCGGATTCGAAATTTACGTTCATATTCTAGCTATATTTTTTCATTGCTTGAAAACTTAGTTAAAAGAGGTTTTCTATTAATGAAATCTAGTTAGATCGATTTATCGTCCTCGAAACTACATACATACTAAGTTTCGCGGAAATAGATGACGCCGTTACCAAGATCCTGAATATATACAAATATAAAAATATACAAGACTTGCTCGTTTAAAGGTATTAGATAGATATATATACATAGATTTTCGTAATCCTAACTAATCTAATATATGTGACAGTAAGTTTGTTTGTCTGTTACACTATCATGCCTTAACTAGTCGATCGATTCGATCATGGTTAAATTTTGAGTACATATCGTTAGGTATAGACAAAAGGACATAGGATACATTTCATTTGATAAAAATTTACTGTAATATACATTACGGCAAGTGAAGCCGCAAGCAAAAGTTAGTAGTTGATAATGATCCATCTATACAGTAATTATTCCTTATACAAATCATATCTCGAATCAGTTTGTCTACCTTCAATCATGTAGATTTAAACTTTGCCGACAACTTTAGTTAGCCATCGCAATTCCGGTTAACTGAGTTGGCCAGTTCGGAAAAAAAAACAATAATCGGCAAAGAATATACTTCTTCCAATAATCCACACTATTGTTACACTTACCATCAAAGGAAACAAATAAATTTACCAAGCTCAAATACATTTTTGGATTAGATTTTCTACTATTATCTTCTAGGCCTCAAAACAAAATTTTCCAAAAAGTGAACATTCAGCATAAATACTTAACGTTTTTGACTTTGCGTTACATGAATTTTTATTTATTACTAATGTTATATTTAAATAAAAAAATCATACATCAGAATACAGTCCTTACTATATTCAGCATTAGGATCACAACCTGGTTGCTTCATACCACCATTGGGATAAAAATCTACATAGCCGCTCAGCTCTAACTTGCCCTTTTCGAGTGAGTTCGTGTGAACAATATCCACAAATTCAGCATCGCTCTTATCCAGTTTTTTCTTTTCGTCACTCGTCACAAATAAAGGCATCGCTGGATCCAATCCTAAATATTATAATATTATTTTTAATTAAAATATTAGCAGATAATTACTATTTAACATAAAGTTTTGGTACTTTCTACGAAAATCTGTAGACATTTTTTTCAAAATCCTTTTTAAAGTTTTTGAAGATACAATATGCTCAATATTTTTAATACAGGTGCGTAAATATTACGGATCCAATTGTATTATCAAACTCTTGAGCCGAGTTCAAATTATTTGAATAATTTAAAATGATAATAAATGTTGCCAAATCTTAACTAATATTATAAAAGTCAAGGTGAATTTGTTTATTTGTCATGCTTTCACACCATAGCTACTAAACCGATCATAATGAAGTTCTATGTAAAGTGTGTTATAGGTACAGAAAAAGACAGTTCTTTTTATATATAAAAAAGAACTAACTGTTCTCGAGAGATATATCAAATATACATAAACGTTAGCGAAACCGCGACTAAAAGTTAGTGATAATTAAATTGTTATTAATTGAAAATTATTTATAACTGTACGATTGAATATATTATCCGACACAAAATACATATTAGAGTTGTCGAGGTATGTATGCTTGGTACACATGTGTGTTTTAATAACTCATATAAGTATGAATATGTAGTTTAGCTTAGGTTAGATCAGATAGGTTACGATTTGTATTAATTAGGCAACAGCTCCAGCCGAAGTGTGCCGCGCATCTTTGAGTTAGTTGTGAAAATAAAATCGGCTGAGTGCCTTAAGTGCTCGCCTTAATAGTCCGGTGAAGCTGTTAAGACATTGTTAGGTCAGTAGCGTAGTCAGTAAGTTACGATTGAATTTGATTAGGACATTATTTGAACAACCTAGTTATTGTTAAATATGCAAAATGAAATAAATTCTAGGAATATTTTTATGTGACTTACCAGAAATCCTAGTTAATTTTCCTGATGTTAAATAATTTGCTATATATCCTGCTACATGGGCACCGAGACTAAATCCGATTACGTGAAACTGTTTTAGAAGCATCCCATGTTCAACTAACTTGTCTATTAGCTGAGCTGTACATTTGCCAACAAGTTCTGTATTTTGAGCCGCTTGAAAGTAGCACGGATCCAGGGCTAGTGGATTGTAATCGATTGATATTACGTTATAATCACAGCACTGCATGTAAGCTGAAAACCGAAAAAGGTGTTATAGTATCTTTTAGCTTAAAAAATTCTATGGAATGTTATTCAAACAGTATAGCTTAGTACAGTGCTTAAAGTGCTAGAGCCACACTGATGCTATGACTGGTATCAGCATGAATGGTTCGGCTCGCCCGAGGTAGTAGCACCCTCTCACAGAAAACCGACATGAAATATCAGTGCTTGCATTGTTGTGTTTCGTTCGATCAGTGAGAGTGCTGGAGAACCACCTCCCAGCTTTCCCTTCCCTTTTCTATCTGCTCCCTTACCCTTCCCTACCAACAAAGGTTGGCAACGCACTTGCGCCACTCTGGTGTTGCTGATGTCTATGGGCGGTAGTGATCACTTAACATCAGATGAGCCACCTGTTCGTTTGCCTCCTATGATGTAAAAAAAAATTATAAATGTTTTTTTCGTCTGTTAGAATAGACTAATCTCTGGAACTGCTTATTAGTTACATAAAAAAATATTTTTTTTTTGTTTATTGAAATAGGTTATATGCGAACTAACATATGCTTCTACCTTTAGGTATGAGACAATTACCGTACAAAACGCCAAAAGTCAGAAATTATACTAAGGAATATTGCAAGCGAGCCCTGTACTACGTTAGGATATCAGAGATAGAAAAGCTCCGAACTGTGAATGCCTATATCAATGAGATGTCATGTCAAACATTTCAATTGCGTGGTTTCCCAATGCAAAACACATGCTTGCAGAATATTGACAGCAATTTCAAACCTTAAAAAATGATTTTGAGTAAAACCGTATTGCATCGTTTATTTTATAATAAATTGTTTTTTATACTCATAAAAAATTAACGCTATATTACAGTTCATTATAGTTACAATAAATTAAGAATTATTGAATAATACAAGTTAAACTCGTTCTCACCGGGTCGTATATCAGAATTAGGTTGAAAATTCTTATGTCCCGTGTAACCATGAATCAAGATTTTAATAGGCACGTCTTTTATCCATGGACCTGAATCTATGGTTGTATTATCCATAGCTTTTAATTCATGGGGTTTATCCTGATTAGCCCTGCAATTTATGATTAATGTAGATTTTTTTAAATAATGAAAATTCATAAATTAATGTAAATATTATTGAAAATTTGACAATATATATATACACGGTTTTGTTAGATTTTAATAAAATGAAGATACAATTTAGTAGGAAAATTGTGGCTGAAAAACAAAGATCAATATTAGATCTTATTTATTTATTATGTGTGTATATTATGCTTTAAAATGTCACATGCATTATGTTTTTCTTTTAATTAGGTTGTTTTGTGATGATATTTGCGAGCTAGTGTGAAGAGACGGAATCTAATGTTTTGACTGCCACCGCATATCTTGTGCCATTAATTAAGGGCCATGACAAAGCAAAATATGAAATATAATTTATATATATATACATACATAAAATATATATAAAGTTAGGTACCGGATAATCAAGTTACATGTTTATTTCATAAAATTTTACTCACCTCGTATATAACCAAAATGTAATATTTTCATTCGGACATTCCAATGGTGGTGTAACGCATCCGTTGCAGGAAACTGCGGCAAAAAAGCAGTAATTTATATATAAAAAAAAACATATTACCAGTAACAAAAAATGAAAACTAAAATACTTACTCTTTCAATTTTACTTAATGTTTATCTGAAAAATATACCTAATTACAACGAGATAAAGTTCACTTGTTTGCTGGAGATAATGTCGGGAATAATTAAACACATTTTAAACTTCAACATTTCTTTCACCTTTTTATATATAGAAATGGAAATAAAAATATATATATATATAAGGTTTTCTTTAGGAAATGATAACTGTCTAATTAACCTATAGAATATCTATTTAATTTTTAGTGACAGACAATGTAATTTTCATACCGCACCGAGAAAACCTTTCCATTTTTGGTACAATTCTATAAACTAGTGGGCGCCCAGTAGTCGACATTCGACCATAGTTATTTGATATTTTTAAGTTTGAACTTTATTAGGGTTCTTTTGTCAAAGGGTATACTTCTATAATCAAAGGTTTTCATCATGGCTACTCAGTTATTTGACATGATCTTCAATTATATAAACATTAAAAAAATCTATGTGTAAATGAAAATTAATTATAAATTTGAAACAAAAACCACATGGTAAAGCTCAAATTTTAACCAAACATAACTTTACGAAAATAAAGATATTTATCGCAACCCATGACACAATTTTCAATTAATTTTACACGACACCATGCGTGGGTGAGTAATATTGAATTAAATGTAGTCTGTTCATTATGAGAAATAGTGAAATGCCCAGTATCATCGTTTGGAAATGTAATGGATCCACAATACAATCAAATGGTGAATCCAAGACAAAGATGTTTTTAATACTACCATTAGCTTTTGAAAATAAATTCTTTTTTGTTGCTACATGAGGTTGAATTGCAACGTTGTAACCGCGGAGCTTTAAGTCATGGATTATTTTTATGAACAAAATTCCTATTTTGATTATACAAAGTATTATTTGGCTCATTTTTTTATTAATTCATTATTTGAAGTGTGTTCACCATAAAAAATAATAAACATTACAATAATGGTTATATTTTATAATATCAATATTGAATGTAGGATGAAAATGGTAATTAGAACGTAAGAGTTAAAAAATACATATAGTCGAGCATAGCAACTTTCTTTCTTCACAACCTTTCTTGAGATTCGTATTTATTGACGGCTGTTAAAATGTCTTTTTTATTTACATCTGTGTATATGTTGTGTAAAATTCGAGTAGTAGTGTGAGTAGTGCATATTTTAATTAATTTAATGTTCTTCTAATGCATTTTATATAAAATAAACAGCTTTCTGCACTTCTCCGCCATATAAACTTTAACTATGCCAAATTTCAAGTTCACCCGTTGACGGGAAATAGTTTAAAAAGGGGTACATTTTTTTGTTTCACGTATTAATATATAGATGTATCTATTCATAATATACATAAAACTATAATAAAATGGTTAATAACCCGCCAAATTAACTTTGTAATAGCTTTTATTATCGTATGTTTAGTTTGTAAGCATTGCTGTACAGTAACGAAGCATACGAACGTTACCAAGTATATACTATCCTATTAATTTAAGGCCTACGTCGTACCAATTAATAGTTAATTTTGTTAATTATGTGTGTTACCAAGTTACAAATAACTTAAAAACAGAAGTAACATTTGTACAAGTAAATAAACCCATTTTAAGGCGTATAAGTATAACACTGCTACATATCTAATAGATGACAGATTTAAATTACAGTATATTGTTAAAAGCATTTTGTGTGACACACCATTAATCATATTAACAGCTAATGCCCGGTTTCTGAGATACTCGGTAAAACTACCAATAGTTTTAACTCCACAAAGTTATCCATAATATAAACTGTCAAATGACCTGTCGAATTTTACTCACATTTATCGTATGATTGTGTGTTGAGAAACGCAATTTGACAAGTTATCGAATCGATAACGCCACTGAACAGATAAACTATAATTAAAGTACCTCAGAAACTGGGCAAGAGAGACATGCTTGTTATAGAGTGCTTGAATAAAATAACGTAAATATATATATAATAATCCTGTGAATACATAAAAGCGCAGTTTCACTTGAATTTTGTAAACTTTAATGGAAACCATCCTATACGTAACTTTATCTATAAAAACACATTTTATTTTAACGTATATCAATCAATATTTTACGAAAAGAATGGAAATACAATAATTATATATTGCTTGGTTTTATTCATAAATTTATAAAAGATATATTACTATTTATATAATAATCGCAAACACTGTTAGAGAACGTTATTATATTTATTTCATGGTTGAAGACGACATATATTCAAATAAAAAAGAAAATATAGATACTCTACGAAAAGAGCTCTAAGTTTCAATTATCAAACAATTTTACGAATTAATTATTTGTTTTATACCGTAAACACTGGTATAAATAGTTATGTGTATAGCATTGTTATCAATTTCACTATAAAAAATTTATAGCCAATTATTAAACAAAATTTCTTCGAGCAAATAATTATATTATCTATTTTTATTTACAAATTGTGTATATATTTATCAACTTTGTAGTGTGTTATAATATCTATAGGTATATCTAATAAAAATGTATTGAAAATAAATTTATACTCACGTAAATAACACGTAAATAAAAAAGTAATACGGTACATTTCTATAGAGATTAAATTTTGTATGGGTTTGAATACAAAGATAGGTTACACTTATATATACCTTCCGAGGTCTACCCCACTGAAACAACCGAACTTCATCTGTAAGTGTCCAAGAGCATCGAAACTGTACTTTAAAACAGAGAAAACTATGGAAGTATATTTATGATAATTTTCAGTGTTAATCACCAGATAACAAAACACTACAACAGACAATTTTAGACATTTTAAGTGCTTATCTGCGGCAATAATTTACTAGTTCATTTTTTTGTGACAAGCACCGAGCGTATCGTATTAACCGATTTCGCCAATAGTGGTTACTAAATACTTGACACCACCGTTGTCGGTTACAAATTACAGTCTTAACTTGTAGAGTAGTCTTATGTTTATAAGTTTTTACTTCTTGTAACTTTTTTTTTAAATAATTATGTTCTATTTCATCTTATTAAAATTTTGGATAATTATGAATTCTTTACTAAAAGTCATTAATACTAATACATACGATTACATTGAATTCTAATATTTCTTTGAGAAGCTATTGATTTAAACTTTAAGTATGTTTAGTTACTTATTATGTTAATTTAACTTAGTGTTTATGCCGTAGTGAATAATATAGTAAGCAGACCTATATTTTAGGGTTCTTATATTCAGTAAGTTCACACTTATAACAATTAGTTTATATTAATTAATTTTCTGAAAAATATTACACACTAAGACCTCTCTTTTCCACTACTGTTCTGAATTATGTAAATGACATTAAAATTATCGTATGGATACAAACGTGCATCACCTTATCACCGTTACGTGTATTTCAGCCGTATTGTACGTTTCTTTATAATTATTTATTATCAAGAGTATGTTAGATATCGAATTAAGGGCATTAAATAATACTTGTTTGAATAAGGGCATTTTCCTCAGTTCATTGTTTACTTCCTTACAACGTGAGTATATTAGGAAACAACACTTCTTGTTTAAATAATGTTAGTTCCGTGCCACGGTATAAAGGTGATATCATTTAAAAAGATTATAATTCCATTTCCTATTTCCATCATTTTATGACGCAAAAGACGTCTTATTTCAAATTATTTATTTCCCAATATGATGTCTATTTTACATTGAAATGTGATTAAATAATTTCTTTGATCAGTGGAAGTATTAGCATTTACATTCACAAATGACGATTACATATCACCTTTGGGGTAAGTAAAGATACCTAGGAAAATGATTTGATAATTGAACATGACATCGTTTTAATCATATACGGTGTTATTGCAAAAAAGTTAAATACGTATTGTATACTTGCTTTAGAAAGGTTTTGTATTAAATGCACCGCGCTCGCTGAATGTTCGCTATCTTGCTCTTTTGTTTCACTTTGGTAAGGGTAGGTTAGACTTGCAAAAAAGGATAACGCGAATTTGCTACTGCACGGTGAATTTAATACGAAACATTTTAAAATCAAGTATTTAATTCGCATTTAATTTTTTAGTAATAACACCAATTATTTTTTACTCAAAGTACGTAACTCCCCACCGGGCTAAAGCCATTTTTGTATGGAATACTTGCTTTTGCCTGTTGTTTCGTTCGTATTAATGTAGATTTTGACAGTCAAATAGTGCTTGTATTACTCTTTGATAGTTTAGCTTTGTATAGGTGAAAATATTTTATAAATTGGTTAAGTGCTTTTTGAGTTTATTATATTACAATCAAAAAGTTAAATATTTTCTCTTTATAATTATAATTTAGCTGGATATTTTTATAATGTTTATATTCATCAGAGATGTGATTAATCGAAGAATGAATATTGTTTCCAGTAATGACAAGAAATTGAACCTTGGACCTATGCATAATGGTGAAGTTCGCACACCAGTAATCAAAGAACTTTACTTATTTTATTCCATACCATACTATTATAAAAGGAAACAGCAATACCTACTGTTTGCAAATTTCCGACCAACACGCGTAATTTTGTAAGTATTTTTATTTGCATTATATGACTTTCTTATATATTGAGTATATAAGCAGTCTTCTACTTCACATAACTATTTATCTATGTTTTGCATTCAGTACTTTACTATCATATATAAAAATTAGATAATTGATAGGTGGTAGAACCACGCTAAAGCTACTACTGGTTTCAGCATGTATGGGTCGGCTCGTCCGGGGTAGTACCACCCTCTCACAGAAAACCAACGTGAAGTAACAGTGCTTGCATTGTTGCGTTTCGTTCGGTCAGTGAGAGCGCCGGAGGCCCATATCTCTCTCCCACTCTCTCCTCCTCATTTTCCCTCTCTCCTTCCCCATCCCTCAAACACAAGCTGGCAACGCACTTGCGACTCATCTGGTGTTGCTGGTGTCTATGGACGGCGCTGATCACTTAACATCAGGTGACTCGCCTGTTTGTTTGCCTTCTATGATACAAAAAAAATATAGGAATTTTTAAATTGAAATTTGTTACGCATCCCTGATAAACCAATCGCAATTATACCCCAAAATTTATATTATGTACGAAACTTCGACGTCTAAGTTTGATATGATCTTCTCTAATCTATATCAATAATCTATCTAATCTATAATCATCTTAGTTTCCTTCAATTTATAACTACTCAGCGCTTGTATTTTTTAAGTAATTTATAGTATAAACTAAATTCAGCTTTTCTTTATTTGCTTACTAGCCTCTGCCCGCGACTTCGTTTGCGTGGACATAGTTAATTTGGGCTAATTAATATGCAGCGAAAGCTCTCAAGAGGAAAAAACACCCCGATTTTTATATATTCTTCATTGTTGCTCCGCTCCTATTGGTCTTAGCGTGATGATATATAGCCAATAACCATCCCCGATAAATAAGCTATATAATAATGAAAGAATTTTTCAAATCGGACCAGTAGTTCCTGAGATTACCCCCTACAACGTTACAATTCACAACGTCACAAACAAACTTTACCTCTTTATAATATTAGTGTAGATTAATTAAGTGACCATGTTTGAAAGGCAAACATATTATTTTTCGTAGTATATATAAAAGTAGTAATAAAACAATATTTTCTTCAAATTATATTTTATTGATCCACATCTATATGAAAAATTAAATTAGTCAGTTCTTTTGAACAGAAGACGCATTTGGCACTTTGTTCGCTAATTAATATGGCTTTCATTATATTAATACATACAGTAAACAATATATAATTCTGGACATTTTTAATTTAGTACATACTTGAACCGATACCACGACATGCGCTTTATAATTTGTATCTCTTATTTCACTCTTTAGAGACGAGTAATATCACAATGCACACGTGTATAATTTATTTATAACGTAACAATAACTATAAGCGTATTATTATATAACCTTATGTACAACTTGGACTGATACTTGTTTATTTTTTTTAGATTTAATTTTGAGAACTTCATTTGTTTTTCTTATACAAAAAGGCCCAATTTCAGAATTTTACCCGGAAATAATAAAATATTAAAAAATAAAAGATTTTTATGTACATTTATTAGTTACACGATGATTACAAGCATATGAAGTTTCTAATAAGTAATATCTTACAGTTAGTCCAGAATTGTATGGCAAGACGTTTAAATCTAGAGACCTTGATACAAGATCTCAACAATACAATTTGTACACAAACTTAATTATACAATTTATTTACATAATTTTATATTAAATCTTAAACATATTCTTCAGATGGCTTTGGCGTTCCATTCTGAAGTCTTAAAGAGGAAGACATACGTCCGTTTACAGAATCAGGCAGCTCTGCTATGTCTTTAAATACGCCAATCATACTTTCAAAATTACCCCAACTGAATAAATGATCCCAGCCAAGTGCAGCAGAAGATGGGGACCCATTCGCTTGCCTGTATAATACGGAACTCACATGCGGTGCAAGATCATCATCAGATGCGACTAAAGTACTCAACGAACCGCGAAACGAAGAATCAAAACTTTCGTAAGGAGGAGGCAAAATAGGTTTCTTTGTGCTGCTAACATTACTGACATTTTGTCTTCTGGTGTCTTCTAGTTTATCAGCGTTAATACTATTGCTATCATACTCTATCTCTGAACACGTGAAACTATCATTACCACTTTCATCATCAGATCCAGTAGAACTCCTGTTATCATCTTGTGGTGAATGATGTCTGTGTGACATGTGATGACCAACTCCCGTTCCCCGAGGGGCTTCGCTAGAACTGGAAACGGCATCCAATGTAGAAACTAAGCTTGATGTTCTTTGTCTTGCATTCATTCTCTCTATTTCTTCAGCTGTTAGACCTACAGCACCAGAACCAACAGATACAACTTGTGGTACTTGTGGTGGAGCGCTAGGCGTTTTTCGTCCAGCTGATGAACTTTGACCACTGAGTTGTGACATAACTGGGCTATTTAAACTTCGTTCACTATTACTATGTAAAGCATCCTTGCCCACACCTCCGGAACTAGATGTAGTTGCTAATAGAGCACTTTGTAGAGGTTTACCTGATATATCATGAAGTGTTAGTATTCGAGGTTGTTGACTTAATTCACTACTCGGTGATAATCGGGCAAGTGGTGTAGTTTGGTGTTGTCTAGGTTGTGGAGGAGGCTGTGAGGTCTGGGGTAAAACTCTTGAAGGGAATCCACTAGGATGGTGTGGTGAATGCCGATGCTGTGCATTTTGATGTTTATGGTGATAGCCTGCTAAAGGTGGGGGAGTTGCTTTGTATTTTCTTGCTCCAGCTGCTTCTCGAAATCCTTTATAGTGGTAAACTATATCTATATCGGAAGGTGCTATGGAACTAGCATTTTCTAAATCGTAATGTTCGGGAACTTCAGAGTTCAAATCAATTCCGCTTGGAAGATCATGATGATGAGATGTGTTTGTAGAAGGAGGTGGTGGTGGGTGATGATCTTCTCGTAATGCTGGACTTTTGCCGACAACCTCGCGTTCTATTATATCTGGTCGTTGTGGTCTTGGGTGATCAATATTCATAATTTCACGATCTTTGTATTTTTTTGACAATAATTCCGGTCCAACTATGTGGCCAACATTACGAGTAATGTCGGCGTTATCCGACATGTAACTATTAAGACTAGTATCATTGCTATGCAAATTTCTATTCATCATACTATCATTAGTACCTGCTATCAAATTGGGAGCATTTAACATTGCAGGACCACCATTCTGCTTCGAAAGAGCGGTATTGTTTTTACTACCTGTTCCATTACCTTTTTCTTTCTTTTGCTTACGTAGACGGTAAAATATTATTGATACAGATATTGCGACAATTAAAATAATGAAGAAAACAATGACAAGTGTAATGCCTATTTGTAAAGGATCTGGATTCTGAGTGGACCCAACACCAAATGTGCTGTGACATCCATTTAATATTTTACCCGTTTTAATAATATGTTTAAAAATACTGCCATTTCCGGAAAACGGTTGTATTTCATTATTTACCGTAAAATTCGCTAGACATCCTTCAAATTTGTTTTGATTTGATGAAGTAAGCCATTCTGATTTCACTCCTCCTAGTGTTATTACTGTTAAATAAGGATCCAAAAAATCATGAACTCCAGCAGGATCGAGCTCTTCGCCCACATTTATATTATCTACCATTAAACGAATGCTTCTTCCTATAGATATTAAAGTTATGTTATGCCATTCTCCATCTGACACCTCCTTTTGGTCAGCTTTGGTCATATTTACTACGGTGTTTTGTTTAGAAGTGTAGCTAACTTTTCCTTCCAATAATTCTATAAGAGTGAAATACTTTTCAGTTGCAGCATAAAATAATATTCCACTTTTTCTGTAGGTCCTAAAGAAAAATGATAAAGTTTTCGCGGGACTATTAACTTTTAAATTAGATTTAATATTTGCTTTATTATAAGGTTTATCCCAAAACGTATTGCCATTATAAAATGTCTCAAGTAATTGCATTCGTCTGTGCTTCTCTGATATCTTATATAAGAGAAATCCGTTTTCAGAAACAGATATTGATTGAAGTGAAAGGCTACAATCAGTAGAAATAACAGATCTATCACATTTGCATAAATATGTTCTCCACCTATCCTGACATTCACCTGTCCCACACAAGTCCCTCTTAGAACATGCACCTTTTTCTGAACGTTCACAATTGGCCTCAATGCCAAACGAATGTATTGGGCTTGTTAAGTTTAATAGACGACCGTTAATCGTTAAGCTGTGCATGCATCCAACAAAATCGTCGGAATGAATCTGTCCTGGTCGTTCTAATACTGGATCCGCTTTGTGTAGTCCTCCTATCAGTAGCAGTTCATTATTGAAGTTTAGGGTTCTGTAAAGAGAAAGTAAATATTTATTTATGTATTATCTTGTAAAACCTTTTATGAGACAAACGTGAAAAAATATGAGTATGAAATGATCAACTTAATCCAACTAGAATTTAAATTGAAACAATGGTAGGTATTAAATTAATTGCTCAGAACATTGAGTGACAATGACTACAATATTACAAGCTTTGAATATTTACAATCGAGCCTAAGCGAATTATTTATTAAAGCATTCAATTTACAATAGTGTATTGTTTACTTACACTTTTTAAAATTTAAGCATCAATATTGATGTAAGTGATTATTTATTTACTCATCTTATGATGTGATATTATGTTACTACTTATCTAGTGTTATTTTTCTTAACAAATTATTGTGAAAGTATACAATTAATGCATAATCGTAGTAACTAATCATATAGGGATTTATAAAAACACTTGTGGTATAAAAGTAATAAGAAATACATGGGAAAGCTAAATGTATCCTTGTAACATAGTCTCGGTAACACAAATCTATTTTGAGAGCGTAAGTTCTCCTATTTCCTGTTCTAAGAAATATTAATATGTTACAAAAACCACGTTGCAGATTATTAATTAATATTATATTGCAATAAATGTTTTAGTTTAATTTAATATATAATCTATAATTAATATTTACCCTGCTTGTCCGGTGTCATCATTGTAACAAGAGTCATCACCTGGTTCACATTCCGTACATACATCTCCATGATCGGTACAAGAAGCAATGCTTAAAGATATAACTCGTCCATTCCTTGTAGCAGTTAGTTTATGCCAGCCACCGTCTGCTAGATTTTTCTTGGGGTTAGTAATCGATACAGATGTAATCGATGTTCTAGCTCCACCGAATGAAAATATAGGCTTGCCTCCAAGTAATTCTATAGCGATAAAATCAGACCTGCCGCCGGTCTGAGCACCGTAGTTATATAATAATAAAGAATCCGGTTTTGTGGTTGCAAATATAATCGTTATATCATTAGTGGAAGCATCTAATGCTGGAAATTGCATGTAGGATAGGTCATTAAAACCAAATGTGGTGCTCTCACAATGTGTACCATATCGTCCATTCGTACAACTACATTTATAACCAGGTTTTAAGCTTATGCAAATTCCTCCATACATACATGGATTTGGACGACATGAGTCTACTAAAGCTTCACAATGATTGCCACGATATCCAGGCCGACATAAACAAAAAAAGGAGTTCCTATCAGAGCTCTCTTTGCAAGATCCCCCATTTTTACATGGATTACTACTACATACATCGTCCCTTTCTAATTCACATGTTTTTCCATCTTTGCGTGCGGGACAGTTACAAATAAAATCATGACCTTGTTTTCGACATTGTCCACCGAAATGACAAGGATTTGGTGAACATGGATCCTGTCGTTTTTCACAGTTGCTACCCATAAATCCTTCTGGACAGTGGCAGGTGTATTCATGTTTAACTAAAGGCGAAGAGAGAATAAGTGATGCACTCTCGGTAATTTTTGTATCCTCTAAAACTGTTATCGAGTCAGTGCAGAAGCCATCGTTGACGCATTGATGAGAAGCACACGGATAAAATGTAACTATGATTTCACTTTTGAGTATTTTCTTTACATCAAACTCTTTGCTACGTAAATGTGATTCAGTATCTTCTCTCTTGTAAATTGAGTTGTTTCCTTTTATAGCTATTGTTAAGTCTAAGTGACTCTCATCCTCTGTTATACTATATAGGTATATACTAGCTTTATTGTGCAAACCATGTTTCAGAATTTCCAATAAACTTCGATAATAATGGTTTAGAAAATCTGATGCTGACATATTCATAATTCTCATGGTAACAGATTGTTCGACAGTAGCGTTATCAAATGAAAAATATTCAACACTTATAGAAGATATAACATCTTTGTGTATTCCATCATTTCCAGACACTGAAAAAGAATAACCTTGTCCTGGCTTCACCGCACTCGTATAAAGATCACATCCTGTACCAATAGTCAATAGTGCAAGAGTATTTTCAGATGTAGAATCTCTGATAATAGTACATTTATAATCTCCTGTTATGTCTGGATCGTTTGGCTTCACGTCTGCAATTTTGCTACGTGGAACTTTGTTATTAAATGCATATACCAGAACATGCGCTGATCTCGGGGAAGGAGGATTATCATTTTTATCTAAAACTTTTATTGGTATTACATAATTCGATTTCATTACGGGCGTACCACTATCTTCAATTTGGATCTTAATTTCTAAAGTTGGTGTTATTTCTCTGTCTATTTTTTTGGTGGTTAATAGAACACCTGTATGCTTGTGAACCCGAACAAAACTTTGGTGCTTACCACCAATAATGGAATATGAAAATGGTGCACCGTTGGGTGGTAAATCCGGATCTTTAGCAGTAAGTGTTGTTATACTTGTATTGGGAGGTTCATTTTCATAAACAGAACCTTCGAAATTTGTTACATCAAATATGGGGCCATTATCATTAATATCAGTTATCGTTATTTTAACAGTAGCTGTACCAGTTTGCGGAGGCGTACCGGTGTCAATTGCACCTACAATCAATGAATATGTTGATATAGTTTCTCTATCTAACTGACGTGCGACTTCAATTTTTCCTGTTTGCGGATCTATTTTGAAATGTTGATCAGTATTACCACCAACAATAGAAAAACTGAATTGATTGTTTTGTGGACGCACGTCTTTATCAATGGCTTGTACTTGAATCACTTCTTGACCTATGTTAGCTCCTTCAGAAATAGTAGACTCATAATAATTCCGCAAAAATTCTGGTGGATCATTTCCATCTTGAATGGAAATTATAATTTGTGCTTCGTCTGTGTCATTACCATGTATTCCACCTGAGTTTTTCGCTAGAACTGTTAATACAACCCTATTTTGCGTTTCCCTATCTAAGTATCGAGCAACTCTTATTACACCTGTTTGTGAATTTATGCTGAAACCTTTATCATTACTTGAACCAACGAATAAATAGTATATAATACCATCTTCTCCACTGTCTTGATCACTAGCTTGAACTACTCCAACATTTGTTCCCACATCAGATGATTCTGATACGTCAAAGTGGAATACAGGCTGTTTGAATTTGGGATAATACTCATTAACACCTGTTATATGTATAATTACTTCCGTAGTGGTTTTCATAATTGAATCTGGATTTTCTGCTCGTATTACTAACTTATAAAGTGACTTTTCTTCGTAATCAAATACTTCTTTTGAGAATATTTCACCTGTATTTTCGTTTATGTGGAAAAGTGATGCAATATTATTATGGATGTAATATTTTATTATAGCATTTTTAGGAGAATCAACATCCTTTGCCTTTACTTTAAATATAAAACTATTTACAGGGGAGTTTTCTGCCAAGTGAGCGATATATACAGTTTGATTAAATTGTGGAGCATTATCATTAATATCTGTTAGAATAATAGTCAAAGTAGCAGTAGTCTCTTTTGGTTTAAAGCCTATGTCTTTTGCTGTTATATTAAGTCGGTATTCCTGAATAGTGTCAAAGTCTAGGGCTCTCATAATACTAATAGTCCCAGACGTAGGATTAATTTGGAATTCTTTGCCTACATTTCCAGATGAAATTGAATAACGGACAATACCATTTGGGCCATAATCCTCATCGCTTGCTTTTACAGTTAATATAGAGGACCCTACAGGTTCATTTTCGGGAACTATTACTTGATAACTTAGAGCCGTGAATTTAGGACTATGAATATTTTCTCCAGTCACAACAAATGTTATTATCGTCTCATCTGATTGTGGTGGTACGCCACGATCAACAGCTTTTATTTTTAATTCATAGTATTGATCCAAATTATAAAATTGTTTATTTACAGATATCCATCCAGTATGCCTGTCAATAATGAAATATGAAGTTCCATTTCCTCCAGAAATATAAAAGTCTATCTGAGCATTAATTCCAAAGTCCATATTATCTTCAGCGTTAACTTTAATTATCTTTTCTCCAACTATAGCGTCGTTTGGCACAGGAACAAAATTTTCATGGGCTTTAAACTTAGGCGCGTTATTGTTAGCATCAACCACATTTATTGTAACTAGGCATTCTGAAGACATGGGAGGTTTTCCATTATCAGTGGCGATAACTATAACAGAATACGTATTCTCTGGCGATGAATTTACGGATGTTCTTTTATAATTCATTACAAACTTACTTAATATCTCTCCTGTTGCTGGATCAATAGAAAACAAATCTGAAGGTTGTTGTAATGAATATGATATGATAGAATTAGGACCTTGTTTATCTCTATCTGTTGCTATAACTTGACCGACAAAACTATTTTTCTTTTGTAATTCTGGAAAATTAAAGCTATAATAAGAGTACTCAAATTCAGGTGAGTTGTCATTCTGATCTTGTATTGTTACTGTTAAAGGAGTTTCAGATCGCCATGCTCCGTCAATTGCGGCAACTTTTAGAATATATTCATCCTGAAGTTCTCTGTCTAACGGTCGGGCTACGGTGACATTCCCACTTATGGGATCAATTACAAATTTTTCACCAGGATTTTCTACAAAGCTGTATGTTGCATTAGCATTAGGACCTGAATCCAAATCTGAACTAGTTACTCTTATTACAAATGATCCTATTTCAGCATTTTCAGTAACATTTACACTAAATAATCGTGTAAAACGTGGTGGATTATCATTTTTATCTATAACAGTCACAACTACCGTCGACGTTCCACTCAACTGAGGTACACCATGATCAACGGCTTCAACCAAAATTTCATAAAATGGAATTGATTCGCGATCTAGTGCCATATTCGTAGATATTTCACCAGTTTCTGAGTCAATACTGAAAGTTTCTTCATAATCATTGATTAATTTGTAGGATATTCTTCCATTTTCATTGGAATCAATATCATGGGCATGTATTTCAATAACAAGTTGAGGCGGAGATTCTTCTTCTAACACAGTTGCATTATATAATGAGTTTTCTAAGACAGGAGGGTTATCATTAGCGTCAGTAACCTTGATTTCTATTTCAATAAATGATTTTAATGGCGGGTTATCCGAGTCTCTAACTTCAAACCAGACTTCATATAAAGGCATTGTTTCATAATCTAGTCCTTTGCCTGTTATAAATACTTCACCACTCATTGGTTCTACACGCAAAGCATCGTCAATATTGCCTCCTGCAACACCATACTGCAATAGACCAGTAGGGCCTTTCTTTGGAGATGTGGCTGATAATCTTGTCACTAAAACTCCTTCGGGAGTATCTTCCGAAAATGTGAACGTTAATTTATTTGTTACTGTAAATTTTGGGAAATTTTTTACTGATTTTGGAATAAGAATTAATTCAGCTGTACTTTGTCTTGGAGTTAAGCCACCATCTGTGGCAATTATTATTAAATTGAAAGAGGATACATTTTTATCTTTGTATTGGATAAGATTTTCTTTTGCTTTTATTACTCCTGTATCTTTATTGATTAAAAAATAATCTTGGTGTTCGCCTTTTAAGTCATATACGATCTTTTTGTTGATTCCAATATCATTGTCATTCGCTTTTATTCCAAAAACAAAATCTCCTTTCATTGTTCTGTCTGATATATGAGATTCATATACTGGGTGCGGGAATGTAGGGGTATTATCGTTTTCATCTTCAACAATTACTGTAAGATTACTTGTAGCTGTTCTTGGATCAGTTGTAGATGAATCTTGTGCCATTATAATTAAGTAGTAAATATCCCATTCTTCTCTATCTAAAGTAGCATTTGTTACAATGATACCGGTCGCAAAATCTATTTGAAATCGTTCTGCTTTATCACCCAGAAGGCTATATCTTATTTTAGCGTTATTGCCTAAATCTTTGTCTATTGCTTTTGGACTTAGTATGACTGTTCCAATCGGTAAATTTTCCTTTACATTTGTTTGATAGCTTTGCCTTTCGAATTCTGGTCTATTATCATTGACGTCTTGAACTAAAATTTTTACTGTACCAGATCCAGTAAGAGGTGGTGATCCTGTAAATAAAAATATATTTATAAATATCTTATAACTGCTTAATAATTTATTAATTATGTTTTTTTTTATTATTGAAGTAAACAGTAATTTTCTTACACTAAAAATATTATAACTGCATCTACTATATTATATCTACTATACTATATTAAAATATTTTAAGTTTACCAGTGTCCATCGCAACAAGCGCAAGTGTATATTCATCTTGTGTTTCGCGATCTAATGTCCGCAGTAACGAAATTTGTCCAGATGAGGCATTTATTCTAAAAAGGTCCGTGTCACCTTCCTTTATGAAATATCGAACTTGATTATTAAAAGGTGGAGAGTCAGCGTCATATGCATGAATAGTAATTATATATCCACCATTCGGAGGTATGATATTTTCCATAACATATGCTAAGTATGGTGAATCCAAAAATGTGGGTGGATTGTCGTTTATGTCTTGAATTGAAATTATTAATTCAGCTATATCGAATCTTACATCATCCTTTGCACAATCTTCCGCTCTAATAGTTAGCGAGTAACGGGATTTTCTTTCAAAATTTAAATTTTTAGCTACTCTTACGATGCCCGTATCTTCACTTATGCTAAAGTCTCGATTTTCGTCTCCGGAAATGATTGAATATTGTACTCTTCCGTTAACACCTTCATCAATGTCTGTTGCAGATACCTGTAATGCAAAGGTAAACTTTATTACAATGCAAATATTCGATAGGTTTTATGTATGAATGTATATTATTTATAAGGTCATGTCTGCTATATTTAGTTTATGTTAGGTAATAGTAATATTCGGCCCTATGGCGAGGACCACTAGCTGGACCTACATATTAGTGGAGGGCGACCAAATCAGACGAATGTTGCGGTGGCGGCAGGACCTAGCGGACGAGCGATTCGGGTTCGGGTGTTACACTATTGACGCCATCCATCCAGTCCTGCCGAAATGGGTATGGATACGATGGGGCTACCTGCCGTTCTGACTGGAGCAGGTACTCACCGCGCATGGTTGTTTCGGGTGGTACCTGCACCAGATCGCTCGCAGGAAGCCAACCACCACAGGCCATAAATGCAGCGCTGCGAAGGATACCGCGCAGCTCACTTTGTCTGATTATGCTGAGTGGTTGGGACAATGCATGCGGCATTAGGCTGGCTACGGTAGTAGGGTCGAAATTGTCGCTGCCAGGTTTGGTCTCGGCCATGCTCGGCAGCGTTGAGGCATGGAAAGCGATGGCCTCCTTCTACGAGGATATCTTCTTACAGAAGGAGGTGGCGGAGAGAGCCCACGACATGACCATCTGAGCGGTCCTCTCTGCCAACGGAGAACCAGAGACGGCGGTGACGATTTGCCCGCCTCCTACCGCCACAATTGTAAAATATTGAAACTTTAAACGTTTATTACTGAATAAAATAAAAGAAATAAGTATCAAAAATAAATATGGCTTCTATATATTTTAATATATTTGGTCCTACAACTAGTTGACTGTAAATCAACCTCAATTCATCAAACCTCATTTTAAATATGGATTTCCATACTTATTATAATTATTACCTGTAAAACACTAGCTCCAATACTAGCATTTTCGGGAACCGATGCACTATACTGTTTCGGATCAAAGACAGGACTGTTATCATTTTCATCTAAAATATTAATTCTAATTTGATTTTTTGTTACATTAGGTGGATCGCCTCTGTCTTTAGCTGTAACTGTAACTTTATAGCTTGATTTAAGTTCTCTATCAAGTTTCCCTGTTGCTCTTAAAATTCCATCGACGTTTCCCAATGAAAAATAGCCATTGATCTCAGGATCTGGTGCTATAAAGTATTCCACATATCCATTTCTACCTTCATCTTTATCGATAGCTTTTATGGTCATTACTACAGTATTCAGTGGTATATTCTCTGATACAGAAGTTACATTTGGTGTTATAAATTCTGGTGCTATATCATTAACATCTTTCAGTTGTATTGTCACCTGTAAAATAAAATATATACTTACAGTAAATGAACGAATAGTACTTATTTTTAAGACTCGTAAAAGGTTTCTAATAGTTTGTGTAGTAATCTATACTAGTCTATAATATTATTATAAAGAGGTAAAGTTTGTGAGTTTGTGACGTTGTAGGGGGTAATCTCAGGAACTACTGGTCCGATTTGAATAATTCTTTCAGTGTTATATAGATTTTATCGAGAAAGGTTATAGGCTATATACGATCACGCTAAGACCAATAGAAGCAGAGCGCAGATAAAAAATGTTTTAAAATCGAGATTTTTTCCTTTTGGGAAAAAATCCTTTTCCTGCAGCATTAGGCCAGAGTAACTATTACTTCGCAGACGAAGTCGCGGGCACGAGCTAGTTTATTATATTTGAGATGCAGTTTATGTAGAATATATACTAACTATATACATTACTTTCTTAAAATTGTACTACTTATAGATATTTCAAAACTTGATAATTCTTACTTTTTATAAAAAGCATTGGTTGTCTGTTTACTTATATGCATATAACTCGAAAGTTACAGAACACAGTGTACTTATATTTTACCAAAGATATTAAATACTAGCGACCCGCCCCAGCTTCGCACAGGTGCAATGTATCTATTTTAATGAAATACTGTTAGGGGAGTTATAATGTACATGACATGTACAACGTATGTAATGTATTTAATTGTATAAGGAATATTGTATAAAATAGCTTGGTAAATAATACATAATTATTTTTGTCAAAAGATAAAAATAGTTACTATGGGTTATATCTAAGAGATAAAATATGTACCATCGCAGACTTTTTAAGAATTATAATTCCGTAGTATATTAATTTGATGTATCTCGTAAGGCCAGCGTTTATGATTTAGGCGCACAAAAATATGTTTGTTACGACATCATATTACAAATCTTCGAATTTTTCTAGTTTTCTGTAATATAATAGTATGTATATACTATACATATAAATCTTTCTCTTGAATCACTTTATCTATAGCTATATATATATATATAAATATAGATATTATATATAAGTATCTATTCTACATAAACTACATCTCATATATAATAAACTAACTCCTGCCTGCGACTTCGTCCGCGAAGTAATAGTTACTCTGGCCTTTTTTTTTTTTTTTTTTTTTTTTACGTGGGGAAATCCCTTATGGATATCCACCCTCCCGGGGGAGAGAGTGGGATATGTCCGACTCGCACGGACTAAAACCCCACGGTGTACCGACAGACCGTGATGTTGGGGCGGCAAGGGATCGTTCTATGCTATTCCCCTTGTATAGCCGCCCCAACGGTCCACCCGGCGGAAGGTAGCCGCCGGGCTCCTACCTATCGAGAGGCAGCTGGGCACACACCAGCTGCCCCCCCACGTCCGCCAGACCTGTGCAATGAGGGGATGAGCCCCCCGACTACATCCCCTCAGGTCCGGCTACGGTGGCAGGAGGAGTTGGGCAAAGCGCCGCCTCCTCCTGCCGGTCCTCTGACGGCGAAGACGCCCACTGAGTGGGTCCGCCTCGCGTGCCCTCTCCGCCGCCTCCTTTTGCGAGATGACTTCCTCGCAAAAGGAGGCCACTGCTCGCCATGCCTGCTCGCTGCCGAGCATGGACAGAACCACGCTCGGCAGCGACAAATCCTCTCCTACCGCCACCGCCAGAGTGCGGCGCTCCACCTCCCATGCAGCACATTCAGACAGAGTGTGCTGCGCAGTATCCACCTCAGCGCCGCACTCGTGACAGACGGCGGTCGGCTCCCTGCGAGCGATCCGGTGCAGGTACCACCCGAAACAACCGTGTCCAGTCAGCACCTGCACCAGTCTGAACGTCAGGGAGCCCCACTTGCGACCAATCCACTCCCGCAGGACCGGTCGGACGGCGTCAACGGTGTACGTTCCGTAGCGCGCGTCCGCCAGGTCCTGCATCCACCTCTCGACTGCCTCCTCCCGCAGCTGCCGTCTTTTCCACCATATTTCCCTGGGAGCCGGAGGCTCCCCACTACGTTTCCTCGCCGCCGTGAATTCGTACACAGCGGCGAGAACACCTGCCTCCAGCTCCCAAGGAAGGGAGCCGGCGAGCGCAAAGGCCGCCGCCGAGGACACCGTCCGGTACGCCCGGATCGTCCTCAGTGCCACCGTGCGCTGCGCACTGCGCAGCGTGCGCACGTTGGCGGCACCGAGGGCGTCTGCCCAGACCGGTGCCCCGTACGCGGCCATCGCCCTCACGACTCCCATGAAAAGTCGCCGGCACCCGGCACCCGGCCCCCCAATATTGGGGAGCAACCGGCCGAGTGCCGCCGCCGCCCAGGCAATTCGCGGACCGAGCCCCGCAAAATGGGGCTCGAACCGCCAGCGCCCGTCCAGGGTGAGGCCCAAATACTTCATTTTGGCCCCTACCCTGATCCGGGCGCCTTCCACCATTATGTGAGCCCCAGGAGGTGGCCCCCGCCGAGGCCCGTGGAATAACAGGGCCTCAGCCTTCTCGAGGGCCACCTTGAGGCCCAGCCTCCTTATGCGCCTGACCACGAGGGTTGTGGCCATCGTGGCCAGGCACTCCACCTCCTTCCAATTCCCCCCCCGGGCTACGACTAGGGTGTCATCCGCGTAACAGATTAGACGCGCTCCATATGGGAGCACGCCGCGGAGCACCCAGTCGTAGCCCATGTTCCACAGGAGCGGAATAGTTACTCTGGCCTAACGCTAACACGTTTAAAAGGTTTTAACGGAAGAAACAGCGGAAGAGAATTCATTTTATACTATGTGAAAATTAAGTAATACAATGCAAAGACATATGGAAAGACTAAAAGCAAAATAATAAATAAATTTTTTTAATATATAGAAAGTGTTTTTAAGCGGTGAGTTGTACTAAAAACGATAGATACGATGAATAATAATCTTAATAGAATTAATTACTTTAAACTTCATAATTTTATATATTAGTCCTCAACAGCATCCAATTTGGCCCCATACATGGGTAATAATTATTGTGAAAAAAAAAAAAAAAAAACAATGAAATTAATCTATATAATTAATACGTAATTATTATTACGAATAATGTATACTGAAAATAAAGTAGTATATATAGTAATAAGTAAAAAGTAGTAACAATTATTAACTATGTATGTAAATTAAAAAAAATACTACCCTGTTGTGTGGCACATTTATTTTTTCATGTGTTGTATTCATTACAATGTCACTGACGATATGATTTTTATTTGTTTGTTTTTGGTTTCAACTCAAAATCGAATGAACTGATAATACCTATGACTACCTTATCTCATCTCTCAATATATAAGATTATAGCAAGAGTTGGCATAAAGCTGTCAAAAATATTCAAAGGATATTTAAAAATTAAAAATGTTTGTTCACCTCAACCAATTTTGTGAATTATCTACATGTCATTTTGCGTTTGATTCAAAAATACTTTTTTGAAAATATGAAATATGAATGAAAAATAAATAACGGCTAAAAATTATTATTGCGTATAAAACTCATGAGGAGTTATGTATTTTACATAAAATCGTATAATTTGTCCGTTTGTACAACTGAAACTATTTACCCAATTCTGTAAATTCTTTCAATTATTTCTATAAGTTCATTATTTTTCGAATAACGTAAGATATAGTTAAGTTATTAACCATAATTAATGTATACGAAGATATAAACTGTTCCTATTATCCAGCCTGAATAAAGTTGACCTACTAGAACGAATACTAAATAATATGCAACTGTGCACCTTCAGTATAAAGCCAAAACCATATCCTTTTCAAGTAGTCTCATCAGAGGCATATTGTCAAATGCAACAACAATAGATCCACTCAACAATGGTTGTAATGAAGCTGAATCTTGTTAATATTTTGACTTCTGTCGCTAATTTTGAAATATTGTGTACAAGTTTGTCACAGTATTTTTTTCGGACAATAGAACTATCCTCCAACATTTTATTGAGCAAGTTAATATAACAAAGATAATTACGGTCGTATACAATTATGTTTTATGATTTCGGATAATTTTCTGTATATTTTTTTTCAATAAATTATGTATGACTTCTGAACATTGTGTGAAATACTGACAACTTGTTAGTAAGGGCTTACTAAAAGTAACACTGGCCTGTAAAAGTAAATATTGTATTCCTGGTAAATTCTAAGGGCAGTGTCATCGAATGTAAATCTTCGAAACTTTACATTATGCCTATACGTGGTTAGTTTATACAAAAGGAAAATATTTACATATTAAAAAAATGCTTACCTGGACCGTTGACGAGAGCTGAGGCTCAGGTGACTTGGCTAAATCCCTTGCAGTGATGACTAAATTATATATGGGAATTGTCTCTCTATCCAACAATTTTGCGGTATAAATAGTGCCGTTATTACCGATTTTAAAATCTTCACTGTCGTCTCCAGACGTAATGCTGTAGGACACTTTCCCAATCAGGCCTGAAAAAACATAGTATTTTTACATCTCCATAATTTTGAAAATACAAAATGATAATATACGTTTTATAGTCACCATATACATTTATTTTACTATAAACTTTGTTTCGAAATAGTTCTTATATACGTGTGTGTAATAAGTTTAACATTATACATATTATGATGATAATTAAAATGTGAAAAAAATGCTACTAATCACCTGAGTCCATATCAGTTGCACTGACAGTAACCACCGCGGATCCGATTGGAGCATCCTCTAAAATTTCATTTGAAAAACTCATAGGGTCAAATATTGGTGCGTTATCATTGAGATCGATTACGTTCACATAAACGGTGACAGTGCCTGACAGTGTAGGTTGACCGCTGTCCTGAGCTTGTGCTACCAAAATGTAGTGTTGCGTCTGAAAAATTTTAACATACGTTTTAAATATTGTAGCCAGTATTACAACAATGTAACTCAAGACTCGATACGGCATTTAAATTTTCCATATAATAGTATACCGAGGATTGCAAGCTATGACAAGCTCCCTCATTCGCGGATCGTGAAGCGAGATGATTTAAAAAACAAGCAGTGGTCGCGGAATCCGGCCCGAAGTTGTTTTGTGGACGGCCGCTTTGTCAGACATTGTTTCAGCCTTAATTTCGATGGAGGATCGAGCGGGCAAATGCCGAATATGATGCGCGACGCAAAAAAAAACTGTACCGGGATGAAATTAGCAGCTCTCTAGCAGGGTACGCGGAATTGGCGGGCGGTCGGGAGAGCGGACGTATGTACGCAACGAATTGTTTTTACTAATTAGCAGGACCGACGACTTGATGAGTCTGTGCCGAGTAGCGACGGACATCGTTTCGCATTCGCATTCACGAATCGAGCTCTTATCGTTTCAGTCACAGGCACATTGTGTTGGGAAAAGCGAGACGACAGAACTCCCAAATAAATTTTAAAAACAATGGACTGGGTTTTTTATAACAGTTTTAAGCAAAAATGTTTTAATTGAACTGTCATTTTATCAAATAACAAAGAATATGTGTTATAGAAATCATCCTCTTAGCTCGATAAATCTATACTAATATTATAAAGAGGTAAAGTTCGTGATGTTGTGAAGTTGTAAGGGGAAATCTCAGGAACTCCGTTTTGAAAAAACTTGTCCGATTTGAAAAATTCTTTAAGTGTTATATAGTTCATTTACCGAGAAAGGTTATAGGTTATATATCATCACGTTAAGACCAATAGGAGCAGAGCAACTATAAAGAATGTTTAAAAATCGGGGTTTTTTCTCTTAAGAGCTTCCGCTACGTGTCAGCGTTAGCCCAAAGTATCTAGTCCACACAAACGAAGTCGCAGGCAGAGGCTAGTATGGTATAATTTAGACGCATGGTTTACCTTGTTTTCGTGTTAATAAAATACGTTCTTAAATTTTATAATGGTCGCGCTGTTTATAATGCAGATGAGTTTATATATACGTGGAGTATACTTTAACACAACAGCATTTATAGAGATATCTTTTAATATACCACTGTTTGATAGAAGCCGATACGATCTCTCTATATAACAGTTAACGACATGTTTAACATTTTACTAAGTTATTGATGAGTAATACAAAAAAGGTAGCTATAATGCAAGTTACTGCAAAAACAGGTTTAATGTACTTCTTGATATCTGGCATTTAATAAAAATAAATATGGCATCATAACTTGGGCTCTGTTCATATATCGAGTTCACATGCGTACTACTTTAATACATCGGAATAATTTAATCTTTTACGTATTTTTATAGTATTGTTAAATACTGTTGCTAGAACCGCCTGGGACGGTTTGTTTTTTTCCGATTTTTCCAACAATTATCGTTATATTTCATCCAATTTACAAGAAATCTGGCCAATTTATTATGTATTTAAACCGTGAATCATTCTATATATAGATTAACATGTGATTAATGAAAATCACATGTTAATGCACTAAATAGTATTTGAGTTTAACGCGAATAGACATAGAAACAGACGGCACGGAGGTCTTTAATTTATAATACGTAGTGATTGAAAATAAATAAATGAATAATTAAGAAATTAAATTGATAGTCAGGTGAAACTGTTAAGACCTTGCTAGGTCAATAGCTTAGTCAGATCGAGAAAAACAATTTTAATTGAATAGAAGTATCCTATTATTGATCAAATGTCAGTATTCAAATAATTTAAAATTTTAATTTCTAAAAAATGGATACCATAAGGTTTAAGTACCATCATACAACATAATTATACGTCACATTTTAACCCTTTGCACTCGAGGGCTAGGCACCGGTTATATCATACCAGGTGAAAGGTTAGACACTCGCACTATTCTAGGATATGACACCACATTTAACATATAAAATAATAGTATTATAAACGGATACTAATAAACAAACAAGAAAACCTAAGCTAAAGTTTGTTATAAGACTTTCTAAAGTATAGCTACAAACGTGTAAATAAAATAATAAACCTAAGTGCAATGACGGATGCCAAAAACTACAATGGGCGACCCGGAGTTAATAACTTCCGATAATAAAACGGACAGTAAGCCCTTTTGTTTTATTCCTGACGTTCCCACGTTCACTTTCAAATGAAAGTGAAATCACCCGATGATCATTGACACTGTACTTTAACATAGACGCGTATGTATAATCTTTGTATTTCTCTAGATAAATATTAAGCACCAATTTTTTAAATTGATTTAGAACGGGAATCGAGTGTTGAGTAGAGAGTCCTCTATTAGTATTGCTACTGTGTAAACATTCGCCTGGTATACAATATGAGTGATATATATAAGTTTGTTTCGAGATTAATTACTAAGGATACTTTAAATTATTTTTCATTTATTACGAAATTAAAAAGAATCCTTATTTGTATTATCTCAGTGAGGAGTCAATTAAAAGTAGCAGTGTAACTAGTTATATGATTAAGTGGTCGGTCTGTGTACTGTTCTCTCGTATAAGACAGCGCTTTAGGGCATCATTGTCCTTCAATACGAGTATAAAAGGAATAATTTTTTTAATATTTATGGTTTATTAACTGGTACCTTTTGTTCGATTATTTTATTGAAAATTAATAACATTGTAGTACACTCTAAAGAGAAAGTGTAGGTGGATTTCGTTTTATTATACAAGCTATGTGTTTTTATTTAGTTCTATTCTAAATATTAAAAAATATTAATAAGGAAAATAAAGAATCCGAGTGTAGAAATACTGAAATTACTATTAATTACCGATATTAGTGAATGACTTGGGCAGTTGAACGTTGATAAGTAAAAAACGTATTTTACCGTATTTCCCGCCTCTATTTCGATTGCTATAAAGTGTGCTAACGAAATAGGCGATAACATACATTCACACATGCCTGAAAAATATTACCACTCTAACACAAACTGATAAAAAGATATCGAAGAATTGTTTTATACGTAGAATTCTAAGCAAGGATTTTATTAATAACTAGCCTCTGCCCGCGACTTCGTTAGTTAGCTAGTTAGTTCGTTAGCGAATAGTTACTTTGAGCTAACGCTAACACGGAGCGGGAGCTCTGAAGAGGAAAAAACCCCGACTTTGAAATGTTCTTCATTGGTGCTCCGATCCTATTGGTCTTAGCGTGATATATAGCCTATAACTATCCTCGATAAATGAGCTATATAAAACTGAAAGAATTTTTCAAATCGGACCAGTGATTCTTGAGATGACTTGAATTTTGTAACGGTGTAGGGGCCGTTACAAATTCACAACGTCACAAATTCACAAACTTTACCTCTTTGTAATATTAGTATAAGTGTATTATTTACATGTCAAAGTTTGATTGATTTACCTTATTCTTTGAATTCATCTGCATGCTTTATTATCCTTAGAACATATTTTATGTACAGATAAAAATACACAAGCAGTACGCCGCTCGCTACAACATTTCTCCACGGCAAAAACATACATCACTGAACCCCTAGTGCTCATAAAAGTCGTAGCGTCTCGTATAACTTTTTTGATATGTTTTTTTTTTTAACTTGGACCATGACTCTAAGATTCTAAAAAAAGTTTAGGCAGTCATATGGACTGTTGACAGAAGTGAAAACTCAGAACACCAGAATTTAAGCTCTCTTCTCTTTTAAATTAATTATAGTGTGGATTATTTAAATTTCATAACTTGTAAATTAAAATTACTATCATTAGTCTCTCTTCCATATCTATTAACACTCAGAAGAATGATTATATACTTTTTATACAGTTTATCAATTCATCAAATAAATGATGGGCGCACAGTATCAAATAATCTCAGAACAAAATATCAGTGTTAATTTACACAGGTTTAATACTACGCGTCGCTAGTTTAATGCAAGCCACGCAAGCGCAATACTGTCGTCATGCTTACTAGCATGTCATAACGCGAAATTATAAATTTCTCTCCAGCAAAAAAAAAATACGCGGATAAAGAAATTTTCACTTCAAAAATTGATCAAAACCCATCCAGTATATCACGTTATCCACATAAGTATATAAGATGATAATTAAAATATGTTTAACTTAAATAATTATGTAATTCTTTACATAATTATTCTCTGTCATTTATTTGTCTATTGATTTTAATATCTCATTCATTTTTTTAAATTACTGGATGTTTAAAACATGGTCGTCCACTAGTTTGAGCGGTCAACGCCCCGTCTCAAGATCTATGTTAAGATAATTCTTTCAACCGCAATGCATGGCCCCAAGCACTCAGAGGCTGAGTAAAGCATACTTGATACACTAAATCTAAAAAAAAATCTACCTTCAACTTAATTTACAAAGAAATAATGCATTACAGTCGCAGCGATAGAATCTTCTTTTTGAAGTAAAAATAAGTATTCAAAAATATAATAGTTACTAAAAATGTATCATAAGATTTATTTTAATGAACATTCAGGAGTATTTATAAATAAGCTACAATCTTGCAAAATTTTGCATATGCATTACCAAGGATACAAAAAAGAACATATAGTACTTTTTACATAAAAAAATACTCTTCCAAATGGATATGTTAAATTTGATCAAGATTGTTTACTAATAAAATTGGCTACGTGTGTAATATGCCGTCTCGCAAAGTATATAAAATTTCATCCCGCAACTTTGTTTTTGTCATAGGATGCAAATGAACAGGTGAGTCACCTGATGTTAAGTGATCACCACCGTCCATAGACACCAGCAATACCAAAAGAGTCGCAAGTGAGTTGCCGGCCTGTGTTGGTGGGGTAGAGGGAGAGGAAGGTAGGCCTTCGGCGATCTCACTGACCGAACGAGATGCAACAATGCAAACACTGTTACTTCACGTCAATTTTCTCTGAATGGGTGGTACTACCCCGGACGAGCCGACTCATTCATGCTAAAACCAGTTATAGCATCAGCGTGTCTCTACCACCTACAAAACTACCGGCGCCCTCTTTGTCAAATTTTATAATTACTGCTAAGCCTCTATGAAAAAGCATAATAATATAGTCTAAATAGTACTCTGAAAGTTACTCAATCTACTAATAAAACTGTCATTCAAATTGGTTCAACCGCTTCGAAGATTAACTATAACAACCAATATTATATATTCAGTATTCAAGTCAAAGGCTACCAAGATAACGCTATCCTTATTCTTACTAATATTATGAACATGAATGTTAATTTGTTTGTTTGTAACGCTTTCGCGCCATCACTCCTTAACCAATCATCTGATTTTGAATATACGTTATAGTATAGAATACAGATATGAGTTTTCAGGTTCGTTTTGTAACCAACAAACTAAAAGATTTACATTTATACACAAATAATAAAAAAATATAAAAAAAAACTAACATGTTTGTAGTTTTTAAGCTTTTGTGAAAATAATTGTTGCAAGACACCCTCTTGGAATAAGTTATAAAATACATTTCAATCATTTTTAGAAATGTCTTTCTGTCTGCGTCTTTGTATGAACACGATTTCACACACTTTCACAATAAAACTTCCAAGAAAATCATAATGCGTATACTCGAGTAACATATAATCTTAGTTTCATTAAAATCGGTTGATATCAAAAGTTATTGTAATTTTAAAGAAGACGCAACTTAGATATGAAAGAAAAGTAGATAAGTAAATGGACTTAAATGAGATTCAGATGATTTTATTAGTCACCGTATTTTTACATTAGGTTCTAGCCAAACGGAATTGCAGGCACAGCTATTATATAATAGAGTAATAGATTTGCAAATTTTATATGCGTTGACTTTCATAGCCTGTCTTTTTTTTCTTGATTATGGCAAGGCGTGACTGACGCATCTGCCAGTGTCTTGTTATATAAGTAAGTAATGAGTACTACTAAATTTTAAACTTAGTGAAAACATAACGAGTTAAAAAAAGAAAAACTAAAAAAATTTGAAAACGATCAGTAGCTATGTAAATATTAAAGGAAAGTAAAGAAGTAGCTAAATTTTAATACTATTATTACTCGTAATATATAAACCTAGTGTATGATAAATGTCTATATTAAAAGTATGAAGTATGGCACATAGCCTGTTTTACAATCACTCTCTGACATAGAATATGTCTTTCTTCTAAATACAAATTACAGAATGCCAACAGGTTTTTAACAATAAGGTTTCATTTAGTCATAATACGAGTATATCCTCAAAAAAGGCGAAATATGTCTACTATATTAATGAAGCAATTGATAGTCGTTGACTTGTTATTAATTGAGCTTGATAATATTCAAATATTCACTTTAAACTCATATCGCAGTGTCGTCACTTTAACCATATTTATGTTCTAATAATGTGATCATTTGCATAATTCCCATCTACAAAACCTTTTTAAAATTCCTTCATAATTACTACACTTGTTCAGCTAGATAGAACTGGTAAAATATTTATTTACAGGTGGTTCTATTTACATCCAAATAGTTCCAAAATGTATTTATCTTTAACAACATTATAATATCTACTTGTAGTAATATAATACGTAGTTTACTACAATTTACTGAGGAAGAAACGGTTTTTTTTAGGGGAGTCCGATTTGAGGCGCCGCACGCTTCGGACGTACGCTCGTGCTCAGTAAAGTGACCGTTATTTCTCGAAGTATTTCGTGATTTCGATTGTTCGTCGGCTGCGTGTCTCGGGCTTCGTGCTTCGTTTCGCGTTGTCACTTGCTGAGTTCGTCGCGATTCTGACCAGTTTTTGAAGAACGGGATATCAATCGTAGGCGCTCCATTTTCTGAGCGTGTCAAATTGCACTTTTCAGTGCAAACCCGGGCTGCAAGTCCAGTCGTCTGGCCAACTGCCGGAAACCTCACGGTGCAAACGTAAGGTGGTTGGAGCGACCTACCCGCTCGCCGTAGGCCCCGCGGCCTACTGCACTGGTAGACGGGCCTGGGTAGCTAGGCCTTGGCGAGGTCGCCTAGTCTAGTCCAGGTGTCTCCCTCCCACCCTCCCTTTCCCCTTTTTCCATCCCCGGGTGTCTGTTTGGGCGTAGCCCGGTTTACCGGTCTGCGTCCTCGGCCTCGGGCTTGATAGGGCCTCCCCCTAGGCAAGTTAGGACCCCCCTGTGAGGCATTGCACATTCGCCCACAGTTTCTCTTGGCCCGGGCTCGGGATAGCCCGTTAGCTTACTCGTTGGCGTGCCCCCCTGCCCTTAAGGCAGGGAGGTTGTTCGCGGCCCCTCCCTCTTAGCCCACCGCGATGGGCTCGCTTTCGCCAGATAAAGTTCGCCTCAACCTTCGCGAGATAGGTTTGGGCGAGGATGCAATAGATAACCTTATTCTAAAATCGTATGGGTCCTCCGAGGGCCCTCAAATCGTCGCGAATCTTGCAACCGCGAATTCCTTCGATACTCTGTCGCCGCAATCGCCTCTCGATGCGCGCGAAAAAGGCCTACTCGAGGCACCGATAGCGAGCTCCAGCTCGGAGTCCGAATCCGAGATGGAGTTAGACGAATCAACGTCTGATTCGTCCGCGTCCGCAACGACCGCGACCCCCGCGCCCTCTGCGCCTTCTGCCGCGCCTTCCGCGCAATTAGACGAAGACGGATATACGACCGTCTCACGTAACAAGCGTCGTCAGGCAAGCCCGACGGATTTGGGTTCCGTAGGCCCGCAAAAAGTCGCCAACATAGGTGGCGCTCGCGTCCCGTCGACCACGGTTACATCGTCGCGGAAACCAATCGCGAATAGTCCCGTCTCGCTCACTCCGGGTTCCGCACCTAGGAAGCCGCGTTCGCCGCCGCCTGTTACGATACAGGACAAATCAAAGTGGACCGCGATTTCGAATAGTCTGAAAACGCGAAACATCAACTATACAAACGCGCTCAGTACTCCGGCGGGTATTCGAGTAAAATGTCCCACGTCGGAAGATCACCGCGCCTTGATCCGTTTTCTCACGGAAATGAAACTCGCGTATTTCACGTACGCGTTAGAAGAGGAGCGCCTCCTGCGTGTCGTGCTTCGCCGCGTCCCGGCCGAAATCTCGGTCGAGGAAATCTCCCTCTCTCTTAAGGAGAGCAACTATCCAGTGCGTGAGGTACATCGTATGTACCACCCACGCAACCGCAAGCCATATAATATGGTTCTAGCCATCCTCGACCGGTCGCAGGAGGGCAAAGCCATATTCTCCCTCACTTCTGTGTGTGGCCTCAACGGGATCACCGTTGAGCCCCCACGCAAGACCCACATTCCTTCGCAGTGCCATAACTGCCAGAGTTATGGTCACTCTGCGAAGAACTGTCATCTTCGCCCCAGGTGCGTCAAGTGCCTGGGTGATCATGCCACGAAGGAGTGCGAGCGCGCTCCTGGCACTCCCGACCCTCCCAGCTGTGTGCTCTGCGGTAACGCGGGTCACCCCGCGAACTATCGCGGATGTCCCCGCGCACCGCGCACACAGCGCCCTCGTCAGGCGAGGCAGGCGCCCAGGGCGTCTGCACCCGCCGCCCGCCGTCCGCCTCCACCTCTCATGTCCGTGGAGGCCTTCCCGAGCCTGCCGGGCGCTTCCCGCGCCCCGGTAGCGCCCGCACCTACACCGCGCTCGCCACCCTCTGTGCCGCGCGCGGCCCAACCCGGACGGGCCCCTATGGCCCCCTGGGCTCCCAGACCTCAGCCTCAGGCCTCTTCAAGGCCTCTGGCGCCGCTACCTAAGGCGGCTCAGGCTCCATCATCGTCATCTCTGTCGGACAAGTTCGACTGGATGGAGCAACTTCTAATCGAGCACGACATGCAGGAGGTGCTCGCCTTTTACGCTCAGGTAAACGAGAACTCCAGTGGGGTACAACTCATTGAAGTCCTAGGGCGCTTTCCGGCTATCGGAGCCACAATACAGCGCCTCGCCCGTTCAAAATCGTCCAAATATTAGTTATAAAATTCCCGGGAATGAACAAAATTAAACCCCGCGGTCTTTGCATCTCGTTTTTCAATGCGAGATCCCTTCGGACACAGCGCGATCTAGTAGCTGACTTTTTACGCGACAGACAGATTGACGTTTTCCTCATCCAGGAAACGATGCTTAAACCGAGTATGCGTAACCCGAGAATCGCGAACTATTGTATCGTTAGGAACGACCGTGTCACCCGCGGGGGTGGCACTTTAATCTATTTTAGGCGTTCTTTATACTGCATGCCTTTAGATCCGCCCGCGCTCACTCATATGGAAGTGTCAGTATGCCGCGTCGGTATGACGGGCCACTCTGATATTATTCTTGTCTCCGCGTACCTACCGCCAAATAAAGTATTGCTCAAATCCGATTTGCAGGCGCTATTCAATTTAGGTAATTCGGTTATTATAGCGGGGGACCTCAACTGCGGGAACGTCATCTGGAACAGTCCGTGTACCTCTCGTAACGGGAGGATACTCGACGAACTAGGTGAGGCTCTCGCATTTGACGTCATAGCCCCTCCGGAACCCACACATTATCAGGACAACTGTCGACCGTCAGTTTTAGATGTAGCTCTTTTGAAAAACGTCGTGCTTCCTGTACGACTCATATCAGTCATACACGAACTCGACTCGGACCATCGGCCGGTTCTATTACAGTTAGGTCATAATTCTGACTTTAGCCCGACGCCGATCAGAGTGGCCGATTACGCGAAACTCAGAGAGTATTTTAAAAATAGTCCGTCGCCTAACAGTCTAGATAGTATTCCGGACGTGTTGGTGTCTAAAGCCGACGCGGATTCGGCCATCGATTCCCTGGTCAATTATCTCCAGACCGCCGTCAGGGAGACCTCGAAAGAGGTACAAGCGGCGAATGAACGCCGTTTTATACTCCCTGATGACGTGAGAGCTTTGATCACGGAAAAGAACGCCGCGACTCGTGCTCACGACGCTTACCCGACCGCAGAGAACCGCGAACGCTTACGTGCTTTACGTAAAGAAGTTAAGTCTCGTATATCTGAGATCCGGAGTGACAGGTGGGACAGGTATCTGGAGGATCTCCAGCCGTCGCACCTGGCATTCTGGGACCTCACGCGAAAATTCAAATCTGATACGGTCATTCCAATGCCCCCTCTCGACAGAGGCCCTGGGTTGCCTCCCGCGTTCGATAACATCGATAAAGCCGAATGTCTCGCCGCGAGTTTAGAAAAACAGTGTTCGCCAAACACTGGTAATACTGACCCTTCCATCACAGAGTCTATCGTCACAGCCGTAGAGCATGCACTCGCGTCGCCTCCGGCGGATACCCTAACCCCGATAACGTTCGATGAAGTCTCGGCCGCCATCAAGCGTCTCAAACCTAGGAAGTCCCCAGGTCCCGATGGGATCAGGAACGAGGTTCTGAAGCTCCTTCCTGACCGCATCATAGCTCTATTGGTCTGCATCTTCAATGCGGCCATGTCCCAGGGTCATTTTCCAGCCGTCTGGAAGAGGGCCGTAGTGATAGGGATTCATAAGCCCGGCAAGAAAGCTACGCTTCCCGATAGCTATCGTCCGATCAGTTTGTTAGACACCTTAGGCAAACTTTATGAGCGGCTCCTTCTGAACCGTCTCCAGGTCACGGTTAACGATCAGAGTTTAATTCCACCCGAGCAGTTTGGCTTTCGCGCCAAACACTCTTGTCCGGATCAAGTGCTCCGCCTCACGGAGCACATTCTCTCCAATTTCAATAAAGATCCGCATCCGGAGCCGGATCCGCCCGTGAGAAACACTAATCCGAAACGTACAATAGCCGTATTCTTCGACGTCGCCAAGGCCTTCGATAAGGTCTGGCACGAAGGGCTAATATTCAAGTTAAGTCAAGCCGGCATACCCGATAGGTTAGTTCGCATCCTCCGCGATTATCTAGCCGATAGAACCTTCCGGTTTAGAGTAGACGGCGAATTCTCATCGCCCCGTCCGATACGATCAGGAGTGCCGCAAGGCTCAATACTCGCGCCCACCCTCTTCAACCTGTTCATCAGCGACCTACCTAAGCTCCCGGGAGTCGAGGTAGGTTGTTATGCTGATGACACAGTCATCTACGCCTCTGGCTGGCAGCCGAGTAGACTTAGAGATCGCATCGAAAAAGCCGTTAGCACACTCGGTGATTGGTTTCTTCGATGGCGAATAGGAATTAACCCCGATAAGAGTGCCGCGATACTCTTCGACCCTAGATATCGCGATAATAAGTTAAAGCCCATAAGGCTATACGATTCCGAGATACCTTGGACCACCGAGGTCAAGTATCTCGGCGTCACCCTGGATAGTCATTTAACGTTTGAGCCACACATCAAAAGAGTGCGAAACAAAGCCGCTATGGTCTTGGGTCGCCTCCATTATTTACTTTGTCAGAAGAGCAAACTGTCCCTCAGACATAAGCTCACAATATATAAAGTTTGTATTCGTCCCGTTATGACGTATAGTTGTCCCGTTTTCGCCCACGCGAAGGATCTCGATAGACTTCAGGTTTTGCAGACCCGGGCTCTGCGTAAAATCACCGGTGCCCCTTGGTACGTCCGGAGGGCGGATCTCCACAGGGACCTGGAGATGCCGTCCATCTGGGCGTATATTAAATCACTTACTACCAGTTATTTCGAGCGAGCCGCGAATCATCCCAGTCCGTTAGTGGTATCCGCCGCGAATTACGAACCCGTGCCCAACGCTGGGCGTTATAAAAGACGTCCGCGACATATTTTCACCGACCCTCCCGACGATATCACGTCAGCGAACGATCAGTACCAGCCTGTCCCACGTAATATAGCGTGCTCACGCCCACGCCCGCGTAACCACAGATCGCGCCGCCGCGGTTTGGGGGTTAACTTCGCTCCCGCACACTCGATTAGGCCTCCCACGGCAGCGGCTCAAGCCTAGGTTCGATCCCTCGGTAGGGAGCCCTTGAGTGCGTTGCTTGCGCGATACGGTGACACACCCATACATCACTGCTACAACACTACACTATCACCTCCACACACGTGCACGCCTACACGCTACACATCTTTGTGGAAGGGTTATTTTGTGAAAGATTTTTTCCCTTATCGAACTGAAAAAACTCTCCTAATTTTCCGATAAAAATATATGGTGGGGCTGTCGGGGCGGATATGCTGGTACTCATATGCGTCTCGACAGCTCAAACATATATGAATAGTTAGCTAGGTTAGCTAAGATAGGTCGCGATTTTGCATGCAACGGGTAACGGCCAAGCCGAGGTGTGCCGTGCACCCTTGAGCTAGTTACCATTATAAAATCGGCTGAGTGCCTTAAGCGCTCGCCTTAGTAGTCCGGTGAAGCTGTTAAGACCTTGCTAGGTCAATAGCGTAGTCAGTTCGAGAAAAAAAAAAAAAAAAAAATACAATTTACTGTAAAGGGAGTGTACTACAATTTACTGTAAAGGGAGTGACAGATATTTATATATTTTTTTGTATTTACTTAATCTATATGTAAAATAAAAAGAAAGCGTCTGTGTGTATGTAATGTTTTTTACTAAATGGATGTGAGAGTATACACGACACTTATAACAAAAAATATTGTTTTTTACATTTTTATCTGTCAACTCGACGAAATCGCAGGAACATAAAAATACCTTAACTTACTTCCTATAACTTCAGCTATCTATCAGTGAAAGTCCCGTCAAAATCGATCCTACCGGTTCGAAGATAAGCCAGGATAAACAGACAGGTCTAATTTTTTTTTATAAAGATATATTTTCATATCTATTTGGTTAAATGCTGTTATCCTCTGATACAGACAATTAAATTTTATTTATTTGTCTAAATTATTTACTTTCATAATCTTTTTATATTTCTCTGTATTAAAGAATAATATCTCACATGTCTCCCATATAAAATATTAGCTGAGCCGTGCCCACTTCGTTGGACGATAAACATTGTTATGTGATTCGGTTAGTATAATATATAGCCTATGACACTCACAAATATCGTGACTTTCTATTGGTATAAGAATTTTCAAAATCGATTTAGTATATCCAGATATTACCTCCTACAACCTCAGGAACTCACAAACTTTACCTCTTTATAATATTAGTATAGAAGTATAGATTGCCGGGAACCTCTATAAAATGGTAAAAAGTCTATATAAAATATACATAAGGTGCAAAAATATATTTATAAATGTATAGAAACCTACTTATTATGTAGATAATCTGTATAAAATCCTATCAGATTGTTTTTAACAAAAAAAAAATCCAAAGCAAGTTGTATGTTAAAGTACATACGTCGGTGTATTAAGTTACGTTTTTCCATTTTTTCTACAATAATACACGTATTTGCGTAGTAATAACTTAATCTATTTTAAGAGTGTTTAATTGCATATTTCGACCTCTTTTTACGGCGGTGTCGCGCCGTTTTACGAGAGTTTTTAAACTTCTGCCACTCGCACTTGGAGTGCATTCTGAGTCTTTATAATAAATATTATCAGTATACATATTAACGACTCAATTGGTTAAGATTCCATTAAAATTTCATGGTTTCTTTTTCTACAATTCACTTGTTAATAACAATCATTTTCAATCCTATATAATTCCATTTTATTGAAAGGCGCTCTGTTTATTTCATTTTTTTGTTTTAATACAGAATATATTTATTCTAAATAAGCTTACATTCTTAAATTATAATTTATTATCACTTCGAATCATCTTGTGTATTAGAAATAGAAAGAAAATAAAGTTTTTTTGAAGTTATACTTCTTTTGCGGGTTAGGGAAAACCGCGCACGCCGTCAGAAAAACTGACACCCTGAAGTTATTACGATGCGCGCGCACATTGTCACGAAAAACCGACACTCTGAAGCTAGCTATAGTCAACATTTTGTTTCTTTGTATTTGTTGTTTGTATTTCTTTGTATTAAAACTTTCAATGTATTAAATACCTTTTTTCTATTGTTAGTGTCGTTTTTTCTACAAATGTAGAATAAGGCTAAAAATAAAAATATTGAAAAGATTCTTATCTTGATACGCCAAAGAAGTATAACTTCTCACACGTGTATAAGTACACACACACACACTTTTTTATTGTTGGAACAATCATACAATTAACTTAAATTAAACTAACAAATTAGACAAAAAACAATGAAATACATGTGACAAATAAAGAAAAATATTGTCGAAATATTGGCAATCCCATTCAGCCAATATGTGCAGTACAGAAGTAGTACTGCAGCGCTGATTTTCAATGGGAGTCTTTGTGATGATAAGGAAATGTTAAAACAACAAACATATTTATTAACTTAATAGTAAATGTAATAATTGGAAAATTATAATAATGATTCACGTACATTTAAAAGTAAGAATCTATCTTTCCTTTCCAAACTAAAATGATAAATTTGAAAGTTATTACGTTTGTTTGTTTCTTAAGTTTTCACGGCCTAACTACTGACCCGTTTATTTATTTTTTGCATAACATTTTACAGGGATATATAATGGACACACATTTCATCCAGAATAAGTTCCTTTCTCCACGGATGGTCCAAATATACACTAACGTGAGCAAAGTAGCTGACATAAGATGGTATTTATATATAAAAAACGTTATTATGTGTATTGAACAAGCTTCTTTTTCGGTATGTAGTCGATTTCGCCAATGTCAAGTGTGACAAATATACGTTTTAAATTTAATGCCAAATATTCAGTGTAACAACGTAGAATAATCTAAAATAGCAAAAGCTTACATTCTTACGTAACAGTTTGTCATGACTTCGAATAGTTATTGTTCTAGAAATGTCTAAACTGTTTACTGGAAAATAAACAGTAAAAGAATGAATAGGAAATAATAATAATAATATTCCACATAAATAAAAGTAAGGGTATAAACTCACCTCTTCGTAGTCAAGTCTCGCTGTCAACGTGAAGACTCCTGTCTGAGGGTTGAGTGAAAAAACATCATTGGCCCAGTCCGATATGACGGTATAGGTTAACTGTGCGTTGGGTCCGGAGTCGGGGTCAACGGCCGCCACGGTCCCAACTATAGAACCTCTCGCTGCATTCTCGGGAATGTCGAAAGAGTAAGCGCTTTCCTTGAACACCGGTGGGTTGTCGTTGGTGTCGGTTACCTGAAATTGTATTAACATATTTGCAACACTTAAATATACGAACACTTCACGATATAAAGATCTCAGTACTTTACCTCTACTTGTATATAATTTCCAAATATGCATATAATAATTAATTAATAGTAATTTATTCATATGATTGTCTTACTTTTAACAAATGCTTTAAATAAACTCAATAATATTGTAACTTTGTCAAATTATAAATGTTTTTTTTTATATATTATATGTACAAACATGTAATTTTTAATAAGTGGTATAATTTACAGTAACATAGAATTCGTTAAATTATCAATATTATGGTTTATGTTTTGATATATACGAGTGGCCGTAATTTGACACATTCCATGCATTTTTCAAGATTTACAGAAGAGATAAATTAACTTTTCCATTTTTTTTATTGATAAAATTAAAGCTCAACGATATCTATTAAACAAAAAAAAAAACAAAATCGGTTGAGAAATAGAGGAGAAAGACTTAACTACGTTGTCTAAATTTATATATAGTAGATTTCCTCAATATGATGCTGATAAATTTAGGTAGGCAATGAAACATCGCAAAGCTTATGAGTCGTTACATTAAATTAATCGAAACCATTAAGGATTTACTTATGGACAGTTTAACGGTACATTAACATAGTTAGAATGTAGATATACTGATCTAAAAGCTTCAGTGATTAGTTAATCGGCAGTCAACCGTTCAACTGACGTATGGATGTAGACGCCGTGATAAGAATTCAACTGATTGGGGCTGACATGTGGAATTAGACCGAGCCACAGACGTGGAAACATACCTACAACGAACTATACACACTGCGTATACTATTTCTCTATATACATCGTGAGTTTTTTTAATTTTTTTTCTTGATCCGCCTACGTTATTGACCTAGCAAGGTCTTAACAGCTACGCCGGATTACTGAGGTGAGCGCATAAGGCACTCGGCCACTTTCAAGATTTTGTGTCCCTGTACCGCGCGAGCGGTGCACTCAAGGTCTCCACGCCGAGAGGACGGACATAGGCTTGAACCGCTGCCGAGGAGGGCCTACTCCTGTATGCGGGAACGAAATTTACCCCCAGAACACTTCATAAGAATAATATGGGTTCCACCAGTTAAATAACATAATACGAAGTTAACTTTACGAAAGTAAAGAAATTTATCGCAACCCATTACACAATTTTCAATTAATTTTACACGACACCATAGGGTGGTATTACTGGGTGATATTGAATTAAATGTAGTCTGTTCATTATGAGAAATAGTTATATGCCCAGTATCATCGTTTGAAAAAGTAATGGATGCACAATACAATCAAATGGTGAATCCAAGACAAAGATGTTTTTAATACTACCATTAGCTTTTGAAAATAAATTATTTTTTGTTGCTACATGAGGTTGAATTGCAACGTGGTAACCGCGGAGGTCTAAGTCATGGATTATTTTTATGAACAAAATACCTATTTTGATTATACAAAGTATTATTTGGCTCATTTTTATTAAATCATCATTTGAAGTGAGTTGACCAAAAAAATAATAATCATTACAATAAATATTTTATAATATTATGGTTGAATGTTGGATGAAAAATGGTAATTGGAACGTAAGAGTTAAATAATACATCGACTGTATGCATACCTCCTCCTCCTTCACAACCTCTTTTGAACTTCGTAATTATTGACGGCTGTCAAAATATCTTTTTTATTTACATTTGTGTATATGTTGTGTAAAATTCAAGCAGTAGTGTGAGTAGTGCATATTTTAATTAGTTTAATGTATTTCTAATGCATTTTATATAAAATAAACAGCTTTCTGCACTTCTTCGCCATATAAACTTTAACTATGCCAAATTTCAAGTTCACCCGTTCACGGCAAATAGGTTAAAAAGGGGTAAAAATTTTTTGCTTCCCGTATTATTATATAGATATGATTATATTAAATACAATTTGTCCATTACCAGTGAAAACTATTGGTTATAATAATTGTTATAATAATAATTCTACAATTTTTTGTAGTAAATACAAACCTGTACAACAACTGTCACATCAGTAAACTGGACGCCATCATCTGCTCTTATAATGACCTGATATTCTGCGACAGTCTCTCTATCCAATGGATCTTTCAAGGTGAGCGTACCAGTTTGGGAGTCCAACATAAATGGTATCGGTTCTGTGTTCTGTATACTATAGGTGATGCTGCCTATGGTGTCAGGGTCTTCTGCGGTGATCACTGAAATTCTCTGACCTGGAGCAAGGTCTTCCGACATCAAATAAGCAGGGGGAATATTCTTAAACACTGGCGGGCTATCATTCTTGTCCAGGATAATGACTTCCACCTGTAAGCAATTATAATTTATTAATCACCTATACAGTATAAATAGTATAAATAAAATATAGAGATCTGCCATTGTTTGTGTATCATGCTGGAAATATTGGATAGATTTTGATCAATTCACAATAATTTGATTAATATACGCTAAGAACAATAATTATAGATTAGAATTATGTATTATTTTATGTTAATAGATTATTCTTTTTATTATGCTATTATCTATCTATACTAAAATTATAAAGATGTAAAGTTTGTGAGTTTGTGACGTTGTAGGGGGTAATCTCAGAAACTACTGGTCCGATTTAAAAAATTCTTTCAGTGTTATATAAGCTCATATATCAAGGAAAGCTATAGGCTATATATCATTACGCTAACACCAATAGGATCGGAGTGCCGAAGAAAAATCCTTCAAAATCGGGTTTATTCCTATTATGAGCTTCCGCTTCGTGTTAGTTAGCTCAAAGTAACTATTCCACGCGAACGGCAGAGGCTAGTTCACGATGATTTGATTATTATACGCCAAGTACAATAATTATAGATTAAAATTATTTATTATTTTATTTTAATAGATTATTTATTATAATATGCTTTTACAAGTTCGATATAATAAATGAAAATTTCAATTTATCACATGAGATAATATGCAAAAAATAATTATCAAATACATTTATCCCAAAAAACTGTTATTTATAACATTAAAACAATGTAACTTAACAATAAACTACACAAGCTCGCCTCTTATAAAACAGTCGCAAGTGGACATCGTAATGTTTTATTTATAAGGTTGGCACAAAATCGGCTACTTTAACAGACTATAAGAACACGACTCAAATTAATAATTCTAAAAATGCAGCCAGACGAACATTGGTTCGATAAATGTGTGACCACTCCGGCCAACAACCGACGGGATGACAAAATGTGCCTGTGGGTCTTTTCTTTGCTACGATGTAATATTTAATATATACGTGATTAATTATACTCGTTTCAATACAAAATACGTAACATCAGGGAACACAACGGATGAAGCTAATTAAAAAGTAAATATTACTAATTTTGTTTCTTTTTTTTAATTATCACATGTTCGTAAATACTTGAAGGAGTCTTGTTTACATATTTTAAGAGGTTTTTTTTATATCATAGAAGGCAAACGAACAGGTGGATCACCTGATTTTAAGTGATCACCACCGTCCATAGACACTTGCAACAGCATGGGAGTTACAAGTGCGTTGCCAGCCTGTGTTGGGAGACGGGGGGAGGAAAGGAAGGGGAGAGGGGGAAGATGAGAAGTGGGCCTCCGACACTCTCACTGACCGAACGAAACGAAACAACGCAAGCAATGTAATTTCACGTCGGTTTTCTGTGAGAAGGTGGTACTACCCCGGGCGAGCCAACCCATTCATGCTGAAGCCAGTAATAGCTTCAGCGTGGCTCTACCGCATACAGGTGAAATTTTATTGAACTTTTTATAGGGTGTAATTATATAATGGCCATTTTCTTGTTTTCTATTGTATAAGTAATAATGTTAAGGTTTCTATTTTTAACTGTGAATGTAGAAAGATTAATTAAGGCATTGAAGTAAAGACAGTACCTAGTTCTAACAAACACATTCAACAAAGATGCTTCTTTGACATCCCAAAACCATTATTTATAAATACATGTTATTCGAACGTCTTGAATATTATTATTTACTAAGTGACAGAATGAAAATAGAGCTATGTGTCCTTTCATGGTCATCCGAAATAATGTGGAGTGAATTTTGACGCGTCCCGTCGTTTTCAAAGCTTCTCTCTGTGATATTAGGTGCATTCATCAGTATGATTAATGACGTTTTTTCCTCACATTTAATTTAAACCTTTTCTACTTTTTTTGAATAAAGTTTTTTCATTATCTTGGGAAGTTTTTGTAGAAGTATTTCGCAGAAATTAATCGCATTTGAACTCAGCCACCGAATACTAGTGTATCCGTTATTGAGCGAGGTAGCTTTATTCACATGAGTATTTATCATTGAAGTCATTTCTACAGAGTATAAAAACAATACTGGAAATAAAAAACTTTGCCTCTAGCGGTGCCTAAATTATAATACTTTGTTGTTTGATTTTTTCTTGGTTTTATTCATTACTTTGTTGCCAACTTGATTAACAATTTTTATAATGTATGTATATAAAGTGTACGGTTATTTTATATGATTTTAGAGAGTCCAACACTTTGTTGATTTATTTATTTTAGGCTTGACTTAATTTCACCATAAAATGGAACACCACTAGTTTTTATATTAATCAAAATTTTAAAAAATAATAACTAATTATTAACCTGTAGTTGAAGTGGTAAGATGTATTGTATATTAAAATTTTACACAAATGAACAGATCGCAGAAGATATAATTGCAAATATCAATATTTTTTCACTAAAGGTATCATAATAAAAAGAGCATCAACAAAATATACTAAGTTATTTCATATATTAAGAAAAAAAATCATAAAAGAGCAAAAACCTCATTCAAATTGAGAAAAGTACCGCCATTTAGGCAGGTTTAAGTAACAGTCAAAATGTTTTCAATATTGTTTATAGACTCTTAACAAAAAGATTAGATAAAACTTGAACGGAAAAGGCAACTTCGTGAATAAAAGAAATCCTAATATACCTATACATACGTACATCATTAACACAAATGGAAGTTTTTATACACAGTAACAAAAATCCTTAAATTTACATTCCTTAAAATAAAAGAGACTGATCGAAGCTCGTTAGATTATACGAATTAGATAAGATTAATAAAGTCAAGAGTGAACATTGTAAACGAAATGAGCGATGGTCAAAAAAAATTATTCGAAATGAACTCAACAAATCAACAAAACTTAGAAAAGCAAAAGACTAAACCTCATTGTATTTCATCATCGGTGCTACGGAGCACGAAACATTCAGGACACAATGATCGGGCCCGTCACAGATAAGAAGCGGCGATTATAGAGAATTCTCTGGCCTCGACGTGGACAGCCTGCGTATTTGTTATGATGACTCAATCTTTTCTTTGTATCCAGATGAGGGTGCCGTCTCATACGAACCCGAATACCTATATAAACGCCCACGGTACGTAAGAGAAGCAGCAATTAACGTCGATTGTGATACCGTGCCTTTAAGAAATAAATTGAGATGTGTTAATAAAATTTATTGTTCAGAAAATAAGAATGCCTGAGAAAACTTCGAGATAGATTGTAAACATTTAGCTACTTAATAGTTATTACAGTACTAATCCTGAACAGTTCTGTTAAGTTTTGTATTTAAACAATACAATACGGAAATGACGTTTGTACGTCAAATTGTATTATCGAAAGTTGGATAGCTAGCGGTGGCCTCACAATAAACTGGTTATCGAAGTACAACAACATATTTCACAACGAAAAGACTAAAGCATTTATTATGAACAAAAAAGTTAGGTACATATGAGTAGTTTGTTGTCTGGTGGACCCCCTAGAGTTCATGTTTAAAGTAATCGATTAAGGGAAGAGAAATGACAGTACGTCGGTTTATTAGGATCGTCGATTAGTCAAGCTTTAATAATTGATTGTAGTCCGCTACTAGATTAATAAGGAATGTGTGTACGCTTCCTTATACCTCGCATGTGGATAATTGAGCGTATCATTCCTATTATTTTGAAAAACTTTTTCGACTAAAATCAAGTTACATAGTGATTTTATTCAAACGTTTAAGCTTAAACATCTCATAATGGTATAATCAACACTTTTATAGGATTATTTGGATCTAGAAAACATTATTAATGTCTAGTGTTACTTGTGTTTAACAAAATTATGGAAATCAACGCGTGGCATATTCTAATATACCATTTTCTAACAAATGTGGATAGGATTTTAATAAATTCTACATAAATAACAGATATATTTTATTTATCTTTAAATATTTTCTACAAATCTTATCTTTTTCAATACTCGACAAATGTAATATTGAAAAATGTAAAATGGTAACAGACCCGGAAAAATGTAATAAATTTCAATTCAATACCTGGATAATCTGCGTTTAAACGAATAGAAAACAACATGAAGAGTGTAATAACACAAAAATTAGACAATATTCTTGAAATTTTATCTTATGAATATACACATTTATACAACATCTTCGTTAGAGAATCCTTTGAGATAAATATTCCATAATCTGAAACGTATTTAGTGACATGTTAATATACTTTAAGAGTCAGAAAATAGCCCACAATATCTGTGAAGTTATTTGATAGAACTTACATTTGTTTGATTTATTTTTGTTGTAAATTACATCAATTATTATGGTAATTGAATTTACCTGTAACAAACGAGAACTTGTAGTTATTTATTCAGCATTCACTTTGTATTCATTCAATCTCATTACAAAAATCTATACAAAGCTAATACAAAATAAATAACTACAAATTCTCGTTTGTTACAAGTAAATTCGATTACTATAAAAATTGTTGTAACTTATAACAAAAATAAATACCTATAAGGTATTCGATTTTTTAAGTAGTATTTACTTAATTAACATAGAGAAGATTGCGTTACATAGGAAAACAGAAAGTATGATTATGTTTTTAAAAGATCTAAAATGTTATCGAACAAAACATAAAATCAATACATATTCAATCAGCTCTATTCGTGCCACTTATGGTTTTAGGTCCACGTTACTACCTGATTATAAAGAACGGTCAGCGCAAAATACGTAGTCTGTATTATAAGATTTAAGCTTACAATATGGGTAGGAATAATGACAAGTAATTAAAATAGTGTTCTGAAATGAGAACATTATATGAAAATATATTGTAAGGAGGACCCAGTTTTTATTATTTAAGTATTAGCTTTTTCAAATGTCTGCATTGTGACTTTTATCGTTAAAAACTTTAACAATTAGTATATTAATGTCTTTAAACATTTTGTTTAAGTGTAAGTTGTGAGAATTCACGACAATATGAGTAACCTTTTGAAGAAGTATTCATACATTCATTACTAATTATAGCTGCATCGACTCCTTTCTTTGTGAAAATATCCAGTTTTCGAAACCGAGGATTATCGTGAATCATCATCACCATCAATATATAGGATAAAACAAAATTGCTTTTTAGGTCTGTCCGCGTGTTTCCTAATTATTCTTAAATTTCGCAATACGTTTTGTTATAGTTTTCATAATAATTTGGACAATATCTTTCGAAATAATACATGCACGTTTATAGAAACTAAAAATAATCGCTATATTGTAATTAAGTCTTAAAGTTATTTTTCCGAATGCTTATAAGATACATGAGAATAAAGTTCAGCGGAATTGTTTTGTATTGTACAACTTCAAGTTTTTTTTTTGCAATGACGTCTAGCAGATACGAATCTGCCAGTGTCAAATCGGTCATGAGAGTATCAATTTACGTACTTATGATACGTATACGTATCTTAAAAAAACCTACACAAAAATGATTAACATAAATATAATGTCTGTCTGTCTGTTTGTATGAACACGCGTCACTGCTAAAGTACTGGGTTCACAATAAAAATCATTAAGCATATCCTCGAAAGTAACTTAGTCTTTGCTTTATTAAAATCGTTCCACGAAACGGTCGAAAAGTAGATAAGCAAAGGGACTAAGTACATTCAGATGACTTAATTAGTCACTATTTTGTAGATCACGTTACACGTGGACGAAGTCGCGGGCACAGGTAGTACTTACTAAATACTTCCACGTCACGAAATCTACCAAAAGAAGAAATGGAAAACGGAATTACAATATACTAGTAGGTATATATTTGTCGGAACTATACTTGACATAGTAAACGAATGCATCATCTATACATATATCACAAATATGTGAATCAAATGAAAACTATATTATTTCGAAGTCGGTTAACAGACTAATATAAGTAACATAGTTATTATTTATCCCAATATTACAAATACAGTTCACCAAAAATTGTACGTAATCATTTATAAATTGTACACCTAATTAACTTTTACCACGTGAAAGGGCAAAGCAGAGTTTTCGTTTTTGAAAATACTTAATTTCACGATCATCAATCACTCGAGTCGTTTACCTCGAAATTCTTAACGTCATTTTATTAGGTACGTCATTTAATGTTAATGCAATTTTACTTTACAATACAAAGTCATTTATTTTCTAACTTTGTAGACGTGTTCTCACTTTATCGCCATCAGATGTGAACGTCGTGTGGTCTTTGATGTTTGCTCCGTTTTTTTATGTTATATAGTAGCAAATATGTATGATATCTATTAAATGTTACATGCTTACCGCGGCCTATGAATGGATCTCAGTCCTGAGGTCAATCTTAATAGATTAAGTTTTTTTATTGTAGCACGGCAAAGTCCGATAGTAAGCACAGTACAATCTTAGAATAACAGGTAGACTAGAGATAAACCATCCATCACCGGTCGCAGCTGTCATACTGACCTATGCCTACACGTTAAGCTTGAAGGATGCCACGTCGTAGGAAGGAGGAAACACATTGGGCGGGATATTGTTCCACAGCTTCACGGTACGGCAAGGGATTTAACGTAACCCTGTAGCTGTGAAGTCCAGTGCGCGTGGTTCAATTGCAGAAAGTAAAGGAAGGGATTGATTTGGATAGCTCTTGAGAACACTCGCCATGATACAGAGGGTATATCACGCTCGGTGAGGTGATGTTCTTGCGCAACTAAAGCGGCTCTATGAATTCTCACTCTGTCTGACTCCATTAGTAAAAGTAAACTCTAATAGTACTAAAACAAATCTTACAATGAATAAACAAACACTAGAAGAGAGGTTAAAATTCCCGCAAAATTTGCAAATATAATTGCTAATAAATTATTTAGAATATGATTATCTCATACAACGACGACATTTTCGGTATTATTTATTTTTACAATTCATTTGACGAATAGGTAAGAAGTTTGATAGCGACCAGCAGAAACAAACCATACGCGAATTAGAGTGGGTATTATTCAGTAGTCCGGTGAAGCTGTAAAGGCCAAAAAAACAAGGCCAATAGTAAGTAATAAGGTCAGTTCGAGAAAAAAAAAAAGTGAGTATTATTTGTACAGAATTTGAAAGAGAATACTTCATCTCAATAAGTATTTACTTGTTACACATTAATATAAATAAAACCCTTTTTATTAATACCATAGGTAAGTTAGGAACGACCACAGATAAAAGTGATTGGAATAACAACATGGTTTATATAAAACAGACTAAGTGCATAACATTTAGACCAAGTTATGATATGGTGTCGAACTACGGATAAGGGGGCATCATTTAGAACTATTCTCTATGTTTAGGACTTTGGGCTCCCACACCTGCTCCTATACTATATTTAGGATTTTGTAAAATTCTGTGGTGTCGAGAAATTAGGGAACGCAAGATGCAATAGGCACATATTTTTATTATAATGACCTATAATATAGACATAGATATATCAAAAATGTTAATAATTTAGTAGAAAAAACATAATAATAAATCTACAAAATCTAATACTTTAATCTGTATACTTTTCCTTTTGTTCATAAACAATGTTGTTTACTTTTAAGAATGTAATTGTGAGGTCAAATAAATAAATTTATTATTATTATAACCATCAGTAGTAAATACTTAAGAATTTGTTTCTTATTAATTACCTGGTTAATATTTGCTTATATGATAAATCCAAAAAACACAATAGAGCTTACCGTTGTGCGCGCAAAAACTAATGCAAAGATTTCGTTCAATTTTTTTTTCGTACTTCTTAGACATTTTGCAGAAAAGAAGAATTATCTATACTAATATTACAAAGGTGTAAAGTTTGTGACGTTGTAGGGGGTAATCTCAGAAACTACTGGTCCGATTTGAAAAAGTCTTTTCGTTTTTTTTTATAGCTCATTAATCAAGAATGTTTATAGGCTATATATCATCACGCTAACACCAACTGGAGCGGAGTACCAATGAAGAATGTTTCAAAATCGTTTTTTTTTCCTTTTGAGAGCTTCCACTGCGTGTTAGCGTTAGCCCAAAGCAACTAGTCCACGCAAACTATGTCACGGGCAGAGGCTAGTTTAATATAAGGTTATTAAATTTTTTAAGAAACCTTGATTCTTATAAGCACTAAGCGTTCAATGACGTATTTTTTTGCTATAAAGAAAATGAGCAAACGGTGTGGTACTTATGATATTTCCTCTGTATTTGAAATACATTCGTAAAATAGCAAACGAAGTAGACGGAGTCATAGGTACCCGCTAGTATCCAATCAGGAAGGATTTGAGGCTTAAATTTAAATGTTACAGCTTCTGGGATAATTAAGCTATGTTCAAACCTAATTCAATGGTGCGTGTACACTGTAGTTTACTGCCTACATTAGCATGCGGCCGTGAGATCCGCCCACATCTGCTATCTCATCCCTATGCAATGTATATATATAAAATATACACAAAAGTGCTCCGGATAAAGTACGCTGATAAAACGCGAGGTAATTTGCATCGCCTTCAGCGCATCGACCGACGCATTTCGGGTCTATGTTTACCAAAAACAAGGATTATGACGCATCATGTTTTGTAAAATTATATACGAAATAAAACTGCTTACTGCGACAATATATAATTTTGTCATTAAAGTTTTAGAGAGAAAGCATGTAATGACGCAACTTGCGTTATAAAATTTCGAGGCACACTTTAGGTTCATATTCGTCAGTGCCTATGGAAACTGGTCAGCTACGTGTTTTTTAAGATCACCAACACGATTACATACATTTCTCAGTAAAAGTACGGTACAAATGAAATATCTAAATTTTTTTTATTGTGTGAAACGCTCGTCAACGTAGTATATTGCGAGGAATGCTTATTATTATGCATGGAAGGATTATACGGCTCGCGGGAAGACACGCAGGTATTCTCAATTTCTCCTAAATTCGCTGCCCGAGGGCTTTATTCCCTTATTATTACTATCCCGTAATGTCTGATCGATAGTATAATTTTGTAATAACTGTGCGAACATAAACATTTTGGATAATATTTTAATACCAATGCCATAAACAATATAATCGAGTTTACTATAGGTTAGTTGTACTGTAAGACTAATTTATATAGACACGAGTGACTTAAAGAGTAACTGTAAATACAGACTGGTAACATTTTCTTAAATAAAACAAAAACCGGGTATTCTAACAGTACACACCGCTGTAAACAATATTCGCCGTTCTGTTCCAGAAAATAAATTAACTACACGAACAAAAATCACGAGCCCTGAATTTTTCAACGTCTCTCTCGGATCGAGATCGAAGCAAGCGCAGCGGCGAGTACAAAGCACTTCACGATTAACGAATCAAAACCAAATGAGACCATGTCATTTTTGTTTGTTAAAGATTTTTGTTTTGTATTGGTTTATTATTTGTTCATAACCTCACCTGATGTTAATAATTATAAAGCCTTACGAAAACAAGCTGAACCTAGAATAAGGTATTAAAATCGCGTTTTTAACATCGATGTTTTTGCTTCATAAAAATTGCTAGTTCCTGAACCTGAAATAACTGTCGTTTAACTCTTTGTCGGAACATATTATAACTGAGCTACCATAAATAAAAAAAAAAATCTTGTATGTTATTAAAACTACATGATTCATTAAAAATTAAACCAAACACTTATGTATTTAATAATATACAAACATAACCCATGTTGCTAGCCGTCTGAGTTGTTTACCTATACACTGTTATAAATAACCATTGTATCATTCTTTCATTTCTAAACACACTGTATTTTCTAATCATCAGATATTATCTCCTATCAGGGAACGCCATCCCGATATAGCAAGTCACCGCGATGAAAATAATGGCAATAGTAACAAAAGAATTATAATGTCCGCTGCCAAAACTGTACAATAACACCGGCCGTATCGCAGGTGGTTCTAGCGATTTATCGGTGGGCGATACAGTCGTCCGATAATGACGGGGCACTTCAGCCGACAGAGGAGAGCGATGTCGCAACCCGCTCGCCGATTTCGGGCTGCCCGTCGGTCATCTCTAACGATGGAACGATAATTAAGATCGGACGTCGGCATTATTTACGCCCGCAGCGTCCTACCTGACCCGAGCTCGAGTTAGTCACGACTTTTTCCATGTCGACTGAGACCATTGTTGCCTTACTCGTATTCAGTGCAACTGTGTTTCTTAACAAATTCGTATTATAGGAAATTGATGCTCGTAAAATGAAACCACCTCGACTGTTTTAATTCTAAATAATCTATACTAATATTACAAAAAGGTAAAGTTTGTGCGTTTGTGACGTTGTAGGGGGTAATCTCGGGTACTACTGGTCCGATTTGAAGAATTCTTTCAGTGTTATATAGCTCATTTATCGAGGAAGGTTATATGGTTATATATCATTATGCTAAGACAAATAGGAGCGGAGCACTAATGAATGTTTCAAAATAGTTTTTTTGTTCTTAAGAGCTTCCGCTGCAAGCGTTAACAAAAAGTAACTATTTCACGCCATCGAAATCGCGGGCAAAGGCTAGTTAACAATAAAACATATGTATATAATATCGTCTACCGTATCAAGTTTCGTTGCCAATAGTACTCCAATAATTAATATATACATTTGTTCTGTAATCAGATATTACATTTGTCATCAAAGGTATAAATATCAAAGATACGTTCATTATGTACTTGTTGCACCTACGCACGTAATTAATTTGGCTGAATGCGAAGCAATAAATATGTCGACTACACAACAGACACATAAACGTATGAAATGTGGACCGTTCTATTACACAACAGTTAATTAGTGACATCATTCGCATCATCTCGTCGGGCATTAGTATTTAATCAGTCCTGATTTTTCACCGCTTTCGGCCTCCTTTTCCTAACCTATTAAATTGTAATTAAATTCCCAACTAATAGGATTTATTATTTTTTGACATTTATCTAAAACTAAGAATTTTCTCCATTATGGTATAAACCATTATATATCAACATAAATTAGATATTAAATTTGGGAATTTCTGATATATCTTTTATATTATTATCACGTCGGGCATCAACCCTTAATCGGTATTGATTTTTCACGGCTTTCGGTCTCTTTTTCTCAACTTTTTAGAATGTAATTAAATTCCCAACTAAAAGGATTTATTATTTTTTGATATATGTCTAATACTAAGAATTTTCTCCGTTATGGTATAAATGTTTGT